>CAKNWT010282046.1:0-17719 GCA_932066315.1 Andricus coriarius | reverse complement strand
CTCAAAACGCTTCTTTTGGACGTATCTCAGAATATCCTTTGTAAAAGATATTCTGAGATACGTCCAAAAGAAGCGTTTTGAGCTCTGTTTTATTTTTCTGAGAAACATTCTGAGGCACTTTTACAGTAGCGGTTCTAAGTCACGTTTCAAAAAAGCGTCCTAAACCTTAATTTTTATGTTTAGAAGCGTTCTGAGCCATGGTTAAATGAGGTATTCTAAACCACGTTAAAAAGAAGTGTCCTGAGCTCAAGCTTATTTTTTGTGAAATAGTTCACAGCCACTTTTACACAAGATATTCTGAGCCATGTCCAAAAGAAGGGTTCTGAGCTTCAGTTTTATGCAGAACAATTCATACTTCCGGATGCGCAGTATACTTATGTGGCATTTGTGATTGCGCACTAGAGTTATGTCGCACTGTCGGCCTCGCAGTAGACCGTGGTCGCATTTTTAGTAGCGCACTGGAGCTATGTTGCACTTCCGGATGCGCAGTGTACTTATGCAGCATTCTTAGTTGCCTACATGAGTTAGGTTGCACTTCTGACTGCGCAGTAGACTGTTGTGGCATTTGTGATTGCCCGCTAGATTTATTTTTCCTTTTTGTCTGCGCAGTACACTTCTGTGGCATTTTTGGTTGCGGAGTAATGGTCTGTTCATGCACTAAAGTTACCTCGCACTTCCGGCTGCGCAGTATACGTCAGTCACAATTTCACTGCGTAACGTTAAGAGTCGTACAATTTCATTACTCCATCATGAACCCCATAGAAGTTTACTGCGCGGCCAGAAACGCGCTATAATTCTAGTGCCCATCTATAAATGTCATACAATTATAATGTGCAGCCTTAGGTTTCGTACAATTGTACTGCGCAACCACAAATTACATAGCAGTCTGCTGCGCAACCAGAAACGCGACATGACTCTAGTGCGAAGCCATAAATTCCATAAAATTGTAATGCGCAAACATAAGCCTAGCAGAAGTTTACTGCACAGCCGTAAGTGCGACATAACTATAGTGGGCATATGGATGTACGACATATCTCTACAGTACATCCTGAAGTGCCATATATAGTTGAAATCGCGCTACCATAAAATTCAAATCAGGCTACTAGGCAACCGGAAACACGATATAACTCTCGTGCGCAGTCATAAATGTTATAAAATTGCACGGCGCAATCACAAACCCCACAAAAGTCTCCTGAGCCGCCGTAAGTGCGACGCAACTCTACTGCGTAGCCCTAAGTATCCTTTAATTGTACTGCGCAACAATAAAACCAAAAGATGTTTACTGCGCATCCGGAACACCACCGCATATTTATTGGAAATTATGAATACTATTTAAATTGCTAGCAGATCCGGATACTCATTTGCATGAAAATTTCCTGATCGAATCTGACAATGCGTAAGTTGGCTTGGAAAATTTGTTTCCGGGTCAGTTGAAACCAGAACCAAAACATTTCGGGTCGGATTGTAGAATAACCGACCCGAAACTTTTTCGAGCGGGTGTCTGAAAGACCTGAACCGAAAGTTTCGGGTCCGGTCCTCCCACAAATACGTCCGAAAAGTTTCGGTCCCGGTTTTGCACGTCACTGGTTCTGAGCTCTAGCTTAATTTGTTTACAAACGTTCTGAGCTACTGTTACCGGAGGAGTTCTGAACCACGTTTAAAAGAATTGTTTGAAGCCCTAGCTTATCTGCTATTACTAAGCTTACTAATCTAAGAGTGGTGAGAGGATGGCGAGCCAGGCAAATGAGTTTAGAAGTGTTTGCAATATATCCAAATAGGGAGGATAATCATTTACGTGTCTCGCGGAAGTAAGTGCGATTTGGGAGTGATACTTGGCGAGATGTGGTAGCAGACATTGGGGTTTGGTGTGGTGTGCTTCGCACTACAATCAGCTTGGTGCTGTGTGGTGTGCTACTACGAACTACGGTAGTCTAGGCCAAACGGCAAGCTAGACGCAGGGCAATCAATAGTACGTCAGACAAACACGTCCCAGAGATTTAGCAGAGGTCGTGACTCGGCCGCGTCCGAATCTTGCGAAGACTTCAGCAACGATCCTGCTTAATGCTTATAAGGACGAGAAAAAACTTTCAGCATCCATCAAGGCAAGTCTTTCTAAGTGCCTGATTTCCCTTAAGACCACTATGTTTATTTTACTGCCAGGGAATAAAATCTGGGCATATAGAAAGACACAACACTTTTTATGGGCTGGAGAAGGAGAAATTTAAACACAAAAAGAAACTTTACTGGCAGTACCTTAATCTTCTTTTATTCCGGTTCTAATTTTCTGGTTTGACATAGTGGAAACCTCCCTACAGTGGATAGCTTCATACAGTGTATAATTGTAAATAAAATGCGAAATGCCTAAAGTAAACTTAATTGAATGATTTCGTATGCTTTATGTTGACGAAAATGTATTTTAAGGAGGAATTTCGGTTTCTAATTATTTTTAATAACAAAAATAACAAAATAACATTGTTTTGGACATCTTCAAGTAACTTCGTTCTGAACATTCGTAATTTTTTTGTAAAAAACATCATTTTCTCAAAGAAATTTTGTTTAATAATTTATGTTCCTTGGTTATTAAACTATAATCACATTAAACCCGGAATCATATACATTCTATGTCAGACAATTGTTATAAACATATTCTTTGTGACTCTCATTTTTCTACTGTGGATATCAGCTTCATTTCTACAGTGGATTTCCAGTTACCTGTCCATTGTAAGATATATGGTGAAATATGAGCGAAATGACTGTCATGATACTTTTACTTATATTATCTGAAATGGAAGTTACGTTTGCTTTTTCTGTTTCTTCTGATAGTAGCGTAGCAACAAAATATATTCTATAGGTAAGTACAAATACATCTTTCTATGCTTTTTCTTGGTGTAAAATCTGTTGTCCACTGTAGGGTGAAGCTGCCAACAATGGACGAAATTTCAGCTACTCAAAATAATACCAAAAACATTTTATTGGCTTATGAATTCACTTTCACTGAAATCGTGTCACATAGCTGATTATATCAACTTCATTTGCGTCATAAGCGCTCTCAAATCCATATCATACTTTGTGTTTACTTCAATTTCCAAATGTTAGCTATCCACTGTAGATAGGTTTCCCCTACTCAACTTTTGTTATCAAAATGTGCCGCTAAGAAAATCCATAAGCGTTTTTTGTCCATGATCGAAAACTTATAAATGGAACAATTTTTTTCATCAATCGGAAATGTTATATTACTGTTTCTACCAAAAATATATGTTAAGATGAAGATTTTCAAAATAAAAAATTGAGTAACTGTTTTTTGTTAAGCTCAAATGCCATAAGTAAAGCTTCTCCTTTTTAATACCTAGTTTTGAATAAATTTGAAAATTGAATTCCCTGTTAAGCTTGGAAGCGTATTAGAAGTTGTGCTCTTTAATGTGTAAGCCGTAAGGGACTCAGGGCAGGAGAAAAATATCTGGGAAAGTCCAAGAATCGCTATAAGTGCAAAGAAACTTTTTTTAAACTTATGAAACTCTAGCAATCGTAAAGTTTCCAGAAAAATGTCTCGAAATACCCTTTCCACTGGGAATTTCGGGATTTTTTTTAAATCAAACAAAAAGAAGAAACAAGACAAGAATGTAGACTTCTTATGATCCAAGAAAATTAATTCGCAACCTTAGATAAATACATCTTTATCACTGATATAAAAAATGTTTTTGTTAGGTTTCAATCTGCGCGCCTTTAAAGCACCCTTTAATGTGGAAACGCACGCCTTAAAGGGTTGTAAATATGTCTTTTTTCTTCTTTTAATTTTATATTTATAATATAGTTATTTGAGGCCTGAAGCCTAAAGGAAAAGTTTATTACAAAATGTTAAGGAAAGAAAAAAAGCCAGATTTCTTATATACCGAAATTTTTCTTTTCGTTATCCTCCTGTCCACATGAAAGAATATATCATGCTGAAAATTTGGATATGTAAGAAATCACCAGAAAAAGCCTTACGTAATCAATAGACGCTCCTTAATGTTGCATTCCTTGGTTTTGAAGTAAATCTTGAAAAATATCTTTAGAAGAAAATTATTGGTTTTATCTCTGCGAGTATTAAACTTAATGATCTTCTCGTAACTGATGTACAATATGTAAATTGCGTTTTAGACACACACTAAGCAAGAAAGTGAAATACATGTAAAGTAATAAATAAAGCTTTATATCGTGTTCTCATAGCAGATGCTCGCCTGAACTAACATTATGCTAATAATCTGAGCGAGCGTTGTGGCACATTGCCTATTACATATCGGCTACAACATTCTATAATTTAATTTATCAAATTTATTGCACAGGGGGTTAAGCGGTCGAAGCATTTATGTGGTATAGCTGGATAAGAGAGAGGAGAATATAGGGTGGTAGGTGGTTAGAAGTGTAGCTGGTAGAAAAAGGGTGGAGCTCTTGAACTCGTTCCGGCCGGAAGAGGAGTTCTACACCTATATACAACAAAGAAAACCGTCTCGTTAAGGCGAATGAAATATGTTCCGCCTACAGATTACGAAAATTAGACACTTTAATGTTTCGGAACCTACACGATGCTTTAGACGAAAAGCGGAAAAACCCTGTCCCTCCTTCGACCTTGTTTGCTTGACCGTTGAATAATTTACGCTCTAAAGTGGTGTACTAGAAAGAAGAATGTGTTCCGTGCGTTTTCAGAAGGATTTTAATACAGAGTGGAGAAAACATCCTGCCTAAGTTTTAAAAAGTGATTTCGTGAGAATTCTTCAATTTTAAAGTGTTGATCATATGCTTATTAGATACTAAAATTCATATTTATGCGTTACTTAGGTTGACGTTAACAAAAATGCCTAAAGTTTTTGTGCCTTCAAATTGAGGTACAGTACCCTCCCACTTATCGCACTACCAGATATCGCGACTTCCCCTAGTTCTTTTGCTCCCACTGCCGACACATGTAAGCGCACGCATTAAACAAAATGCTCGCGCGTAAACATAATTTTTGTTCTAAATATTGACATTCAAGGTAACCTACATAAGAGGTTGATACTTCATTCTTTCTTTCATTTTAAGTACCTAATTCATAAATGGCTAGCAATTCTAGTCCGAAAAAGAAAAAAACTTTAATGCCTATCCAGAATTCTCAAATATTAAACTTTTCTTCAAAGAACACTTGTAAGACAACAATAAGTTTTTTAGGATTCGTAGGTAAAATTAGTATAATAACCTCTGAATATTCTCTCGAACTTGTTTAATCAACTGTCAAATTTTGACATTAACTTTTTTGAATAGATTCGATTTTCTCAACCAATCAGATATGAGGATAAAGCTCAAGAGAAAAAAGTGTTTTGATGTAGTGGGGGAACTCATTTAATGCGAATCCCAGTCCCAGCCTCTCGCGATAAGTGAGAGGGTACTGTAGATGAAAATCAGGTTTGTCTGGATTCATGAAAAACCGATTTGAATTTAAGCCATTATTATCTTAACCCTTGCTTGCCACACCTCCGCGGAGTAACACGCTTTCCACACTGGGTTGTCGGCCACCCCAGTCATAAAAACGGTTATAAAAAATTAACTATTGGATATTTTTTTTTGAAAATTGGTATGGAACTTCTCAAAAGCTCGCTTTAAAGGATCATATAGGTTATATAGCCAAACATTGATTTAATGTACACTAAAAACTGTGCAGAAGAAACAAAATGAAAAATGACTATTTTTACAAAAAAAAATCATATTTTTTAGTGTACTTGAATTTGATTATCGGCTATATAACCAAGATGATCTTTTAAGGTAAGCTTTTGAAAAGTTCCATACCAATTTTCAAAGAAAAATATCCAATAGTTAATATTTTATTACAGTTTTTATGGCTGGGGTGGCCGGCACCCCAGTGTGGCAAGCGTGTAATAATATTATATAAAAACTATGTTCTTCACTCTGGAATCCAAATATACTCGTAAAAAAATTCAAATCGGAAAATCAATTTTGATCATACAAAGTTATACTTTGAATAATGCTTTTTCAAATATTTGAGAAGATTCTTTTTTTCAGTTTTGCCAAACTTATCTTTGCACTTTCTACTTTTAATCGTCCCATTCTTTAATCAACAAAAATTTTCCTGAAGAAATAGTTTTAATTTTCTTTGGTAGTGTGTCGACGATTTCAGATTTTTGGTCATTACGACTAGTGTGACACGTGTAAAACCCCAGTACACTGAAAAAAAGGTTTATCTGTACCAGCTAAATGTTTATCTGGATTTCGCCTTCTAAGAAAATGTAACTGTGTTACCTATATATCTAACTGTATTAGTTAAATTTTGCCATTTGCAAATTTTGTAGACATCTAAACCATTTTTTCAGTGTAAAATCTAAATTTTACAGGATAGTACTTTCGTAATTATACTTTTAATATCCACTTAATTTGGAATGAAGTTTGATTATTAATTATTATCTACTTGTATTATTATTCAAAAAATGAGGTTTATGAACCTCCTCAAGTAACCTCGAAGTCTTGACAGATTTTCGTATTTCACAATAAAGAAGAAAAACAAAAAACAGATATCAAACTTACCCCTTAGTCTGATTTTTAATTACTCTATCATATTGATCATTAAACATAACAAAAACATAAAATTTTCGAAGAAAACAACGGATACTCAAGGAAAATGTAATATCTTCCTTCATTCGTAAACAAGATTCAACAAAAGGTACTGACGATAGGAAAAATTCAAATCCAAAGACCAGTTGACACAATTACGAATTGAAGTTTTCTAAAAGCATCTCAGTTTCTTTAAAAATAATTGATCGAAGCAATAAATAATGAGAGCCATCTTTTTCCTGCAACAAATAAGAGATATAATCATTATGTTGTAGTAAAAAATTTGATAACACCCCTATCGATCCTATTTGCCTTCACTATTTTCTTTTTGTTTTTTTCTTGAAAAGGGTCCATGAGGGCTGTATATCAAAGACGGCTCTTATCTTCTCCATGACATTTATTAAATTACTGCTCTTAAAACAGTTTAAATATAAAATTTAATATTTTGCTGAAAACGTATATAAATTTTTATGCCCTATAAAGGGCGCAATCATCAACCAACGGTGCATAAAGTGCTTGTCCGTGATAATTTCTCCTGGAAAATTTATAGAGGGAAAGTATACTTACATGCAAACTTTATTATAGTTTTATCTACATTAAACTCAATTTTATTTACTTTTCTCATTAGCCCCCCCCCCCCCCCCCCCCCATAAGGAAATACTATATCAAGCATCAAGTCAACAATGTAAAATAGGTTTTTTATTCTTTTGAGCAATAATCCCTTATATCTGGTGTGGCTCTTTTGCCGAACAATGCCTTCAGGGGCCGTGCATAAATTACGCAAAGTCTTTTGGGTGAGGGCCGGGGGTAGGTTAAAGATTTTTGGGGTACTCGATCAAAGCAGATTCATAATTTTCGTTAAAAATTCATTTATATTTTTCAAAATTTAAGTATTTATTTGATCATTCGTTTTTTTCTTAGTTAAAGACTTATTTTTTAATCTGAAAATTTAACTATTTAATTGTTGGTGGAAAAGTTGTCTTTATAGTTAAAAAAGCATGTATTTCATTAAAATTTCGACTTTTTTTGGTAGAAAATTAATCTTCTTGGGTGAACATTTATATATTTGATTAAAAATTCATCTATTGTGTTACTAATTCGCGTTTTTTGCTAGAAAATTAATCATCTTGGTTAAATCGACCCAGAGAAATTTTTTCAAAAACCTCAAAATCATACGACATCGAGCCTGAAATCTTGTCTTTAATTTGAGCCAAGAAAACTCTAAAAATCTCCAGGGGTACCCGAGATATGATTAAAAATGTTCAATCGTATATGAGCTAAATTACTCACAATTGACACAATTACTGTACAATTGAGCTCAAATAAGATTGAACATTTTTAATCATATCTCGGGTACCCATGGAGATTTTTGAAGTTTTCTTGGCTTGAATTAAAGGTAAGATTTCAGGCTCGCTGTCGTATGATTTTGAGATTTTTGAAAAAAATTCCCTAGGTCGTGCTAAAAGTTGAATTTGAGAGAGAAAACTTGAGAAAATCTTGAATTTTGTTTTTAAACTTCTCATGTGCTGTATTATTTGCAGAAGATCAAAAAAAAATTGTTGGGTACCACTAGACGTGGAATTTCATAAGCTTGCCGAATGTTTAAAAAAAATCCCCTATCTCTTTTTTTCACCAAAATATCGTGGTTCTAAGTCAGCAGTGATTTTCAATAGCGCTCGCAAGAGTCGTACACACAATTTCCGACGGTAGTGTACATTTTTCGTCGAAAATTGATCTTTTTTTATTGAAAATTCATCTACTTAGTTAAAATTTGAAGTACTTTGTTAATTCACAAGAAACAGTAAGATTTGACCAAACCCCATCTTCCTCCAAATCGTCTTACGATAATTTTGGATGACCCCTACATAAATTGCCAACAAAATTTAGTCATTCAAAAATACGTGAGATGGGGGGGGGGGGTAAAAACTTACAAACCTAATGGTTCCTCACAATGGACCCTTACAAAGGGGGGTTTCGTGGTTCAAAATTTCAGGAAAAAAAACTTTACGTAATTTATGCACGACCCCTAATGGATGAAACTAGGCAAGCCCACAAAAGTCAGGATTTACCTTGTTTTTCCCAATCTGGGGCTTTTAAAAGGAAAATTACTTACTATACATAGCTCATTACAATAAATATATATTAATGCATATCTCGCTGTCCTCTAATACTTGTCATTATACCCCAATTTTCAAATTGAAAATAGAAACTCTAATCCAAAGCCAAATTGGTGATTTTCTGCATGAATGAGAGATTGAAGCTGATCATCAAAGGCTTAGATTTCACTCAATGTCATTTTTAACAGTTCAAAGGAATTGTGTAGTTGAAACACTATATGTATGTGTAATGAATATTCGCAATTCGAGATGCACAGTTGCAGTTTGTTCGAAATCGCTCAGACATTTGTGGTAAGCTGAAGCTTCTAGTTGAAAGTCATAACCGCTAAAGCCGTTTGTACCATGCTCATCGCACACGTCTAACTTCTCATTGATAGTTTGCGGACTCAAGTGACTGAAAGCAAATATATATATATATAGAACAAATACGAGCGGTGCCGGCGAGTTTAAGCTGCCCTTACGTAGTGCACAAGTATTTATGTTTGTTTCACTGAGCATGACCGTGGAAAGAGAATTTGCAACTATACTGTTTTCAAGTACGGAACCAAGTGATAAAAACTTCCAGTCGTAGAGAACACATTTCCTAGCCGTAGTTTAATACGTTAATAGGTACAATGGTTAGCCACCCTCCAATGATTGGCCACCTCGTTTAACTATTTTTATTGTTGAAAATCCAAAACTTGGAAAAAGTCGATTTTGAATTGAATAGAAAATGTATTTAAGATCAACATAAGATAGCTTTTTTCTATTTATATTAATTACAATAAGTGTAAAAATAATGATTTGCTAGAAAAAGATACACATACATACTTGAATCCACGCCCAGGCATAATAAAATGTGCAGTGCTTTTAAAGGTTTTAAGGGTCGCTGATTATGAATATGCAGTTAGAGTTTAAAAATTCAAAATGGCGGATCCAATATGGCGGACCCTTTTTTCAAAATTTGATCGTATTCGCTCAAAACTTGTTACACGGGGGTTTTAAGGATCACAGATTATGGATATGCAGTTACATTTTAAAAATCCAAAATGGCGAATCCAATGGCGGACGGATGTTAAAATCCTTTCTGTTTTCATTTTCTTCCTCCACCCCCAGACAAAAACACACCTCCCGCTATAAGGACGCTTGCGAATATATTTGCATACGGCTCATTTGAAAGGGCTTGCTTCAGCCGTTAATTTCTGATATTACCTAAGTTTGTAGCACGTCATGGTTCAGCTCTGCAATTATTCAAAAATGGCTAAAACGCCGTTTTTAAGCCTACCAACCCCTATTTTCTCAAGAACGTGTCGTGATGGGAAGTTTTTGAATCCAGATTCGTGTTCAACACGAAAAATCCATTCGGAAACACTAGGTGCCATCTTATTCGCATCGAAAAATTTAAATTTGAAGGACAGTGAGATCAGTCTACGTGATGTTCGTTTCCCACCGGAGCTGAGAGGGTACTTTTTCTCGAATAAAAATTTGTAATATTTTATTATTACAAAAATTTGTAATATATATTATCACAAAAATAACCAGTTGATCGAAAAAATTTTCATTTAACATCGAAAATAAAATTCTTATTTTATTTATTTTTTTGCCCTTAGTTTGTATATAATATTTACAGAAGCAGGCTAGGATTTAATATTATTTTTAAGATTTCAAGGGATTTTAAGAAATTAAAACAAATTTAATGTTATTAAAAAGAATTTCCCTAACTTTAGAAGGATTTTAAAGGAACTCATAGAATGTAAAAGGTTTTAGGGCATTTTTAATGATTCCCAGAGGCCTTCGCAAAATGTCAAAGGATTTTTATGAGATTTCAGTAGATATAACAAATTTTGGAAAATTTTATAATATTTCTATAAATTTTAAAGATTTTCTGAAGAATGAAGGATTTTCGTCAGATTTTTAGAGATTTTAAAATATTTTAGAGGATTTCAAAAACTACATGCGGTTTTAAAGAATTTCCATGAATTTTGGAAGATTGGGAAGGATTTAATATAGAATTTATCAGATTTAAGGATCTTTTAAATCATTTAAAGCGATTTTAGAACATTTTCCAAATGTTTGAACAGGTTTTCTAGGAATTTCAAGGGACTTAATCAGGTTTCCGAGGATTTCAATAACTTCAAGGAATCTTAAAAGCTGTCAATAAAGTATTTTAATGAATTTTCCAGGATATCAAAGGATTCCATAGAACTTCAAATATTTCAAGGGATTTCAAGGAATGTTATCAGATTTCATGTAATTTCACGGGCTTTTGTAATATTTTAATGTATTTCAAAGAATTTATTCCCAAGAATTAAGGGATTTCGTAGGATTAAAATGATTTTGCAGAGCATTTCAAATCTTTGAAGGGTTTTTCGAGGATTTTAAATTTTCCTAAAGATTTTAGGATATTCAAAACGATTTCAAAATCAGACACTTGTAATCCATCTATACATTTTAGAATTTTGTTTGATGCTTATAGTGATTTTTACAAGTTGCCAATTTTGAAAAATCCCTTAAGTACCAATTACCGTATATAAATTATAAAGAAAATAATGCAACAAACAAAATTTTTGATAGATCAGATCACTTGTTGAAATTAACTCTATTTCTTTATCTCTCAGTATTTGGCGAATTTCGCTACTTTCGCTACTTTCGCAAATCAATAAGTTGTTTAAAGGATGCAAATCAAACTTGATGAAAACACACACACGTAGCTCGCAGGAGGATAAATAAAAATTATACGATTGTGTGTGTAAATGCATTACAGTACTCGGCGATCAATAGAACGCGAAGGCTGTTTATTACGTATGCCAGGGCAGAAATTTACATTTTACATTTTACTTATCCAATTGTAAATCAAACGACATCCCGGGTACTAATAATTAAAATCGATCACAATAATAATTTACTATTTAAATAATAATAGTAACTTATTTATTTTTGAAATAATTATCCTATCTATATCAGGTGGAGTCTTCAATAAATTGCTTTAAACGTTTTTTTTTAATACTTGATTATTTCTCGCATCTCTTCATCAATATCTATTTACCTCGTTACGAAAATATTTGCAATTTACTTAATGACGAAAATCAATTTATATGCAAATCTCGTTTGGCAGAGTTAATATTTGCTGATCTAACGCTGTTCAAGTTTTAATGTGAGCTAGAGAAAGAAAGGGAAAACACCACTCCGCTGCATAATCTGCCCAATAATCCCGAACACGTAAAGCTCCTAGAATTATTTATGGGCCGAGTTTACTGTAATGAAACAATTGCTGTTTCGTAATAACAAGAGGGGCACGATTATTCCAAACATACACAAACAGTTTATTTATTTCTAAATCGCCCGGGGTTTTATTACCGGTTATATGAAGGGGTATTCAAATTCATTATTCAGCCTAAACTGTAAGTTGTATCTTGATAGTTGTTATATTGAAAGTTTTGTTGTATTGCAAATAAAACCTCATTTTTTAGTTCGCATTTTTGTCATTTTTATTTTGTAATTAGTGACAAAAGTTACCTGAATAACAGCTTTTCAGAAAATTCCCAAACTCCGTATTGTCGTTTTTAAATCAGAAATATCTGCAAATTCATACATGTTCAATTTTTAACATTCGTAGAAACATGCCTGATTGAATGTTTTTAAATTGTACGATTTGAAAGCAAGGGGAGTCGTTGAATTTCTGATTTCAACAGCCCCATACAATATGGAATTAAGTTCAGGTAAGTCCGTATAAAGAATCAAGTTACAGTTATTCGGTATAAAAAATCAGGTTAGAGTTGCTCTGTATAAAGAATCAAGTCCATTTTGATCGATTTTCAAATTTGGACTTTTGGTGATAAAATTAACAAAACTAGACTGCTGTACAGCACGTATCACAATTTTTATGGAGTTGTATAGAATGTGTTAATATTTTATATGTGATGCAGAACGGTCTGGGGCCGTACTTAAATTACGTGATAACTCAAAAAGAGGGGTGGGGGGTCAGCAACTCTATGTAAATTTGTTACGGTTTCAAATGCAAAAATTCGAATTTCACGGCCAAACTATAGCCGCTATAAAAAAACGGTCAAGGCTTTTTAAGACGAGAAATTTTACTGTTGGACCTTTCATCCTATTTTGCGTTATTTAGATATAAAATTGGATTTCTTTTTTTTAATGGCATTTTCCATGTTTAAAACAAATCCATTATCCCTATCAAAAACGGTAAAGGCGATTTTGTAGAACTTCCTAAAAAGTAACAGTTTTGTTCCTTGACTATTTGTCATATATATCTAGTGTACTTTCATGGGAAATTTGAATTGATAATTTTTCAATTTTTATTTTTCATGGCTAAACCCATAAATATTAGCGCTAGAAGGCTGGCTAACGAATTCAACCTGTCTTTCTTGATCACAAAAGAGTGTATCAAAGGAAATGTTGATTGAAAAATTGATCTGAAAGTTATCCCGTAGTTAGGCTGCAGACCGACAGACCGACATAAAAACAGACATGTTCGTGAAAACCATTTTTTTTGACTCAGGGGGTCTCAAGACGTCGAGAATGGAGGAAAACTGTACATTATTAGTTTTCCGTTTTGTGGCCTTGGGGTCCATACACTTCACACAAATCTAATACTTTCCATCTATGAACATTGAAAAACTAATTAACCTAATTAGTTGTCGTGCCAAAAATCAGATCACTGAAAAAATACTCTTTCCATGACTTTAAGAATGATAATAATATTACTGATAAGGTTTAAATTAAAAACCCTTATTTTTAATCGAAAAGTTTTAAAACTTACAAAAAAATTGATTTAACAATGTTTTTTGCAATTGAATTTTTTCTTACTATCACTTCTTATCAAATTTTGAAAATTTGTTGAATATTATTAGTTGATGTCTTATTTTTGCGCGAAAAACGTTCTCTACAACTCTAATGCTTCTCATTTTGAAAGTAAATTTTTCATGGCTGAAATAATTAAAACAATTTTTTCAAAAGAAAACAGTTTTTAAACAAATAACTATATTCGAAGATTATTTACTTATTTGCAAGATTGGAAAATGTACAGTTAGAGGGAATGTTTTGCCCGAAAAAGTAAACAATGAACTATTGAAATTCAAATATTTCTGTTCTATAAAAAAAATGTTTTTTTACGCAATACGTAACTGATAATATTTGAATTCCTAAAATTATAGAAAACTTTTTTCCAGGGACCTGATTTTTAGCACGACAACTACCTTAAGCATTCAAAATTTACAATTTGCAACCAAAAAGGTCGAAATTTTAATAAAATCTAGTTCAGAGCGTTTGAAACGTTATACATGTTTATATTAAAAGTATTCGAAATCTCAGTCTCTGAATTTTAGAACTGATTCTTAAATTGAGACAAACTTTATTTAAATGGAGACAAACAAACTTGCATCCAGACAAATTTGTTAAAACTCAAGTTCAGTAATTTTAATGTTTAACAATTTCAAGCATTTTTGTTTAGTGTAATTTTTTTTAAACAAACGAGGTATGCGGTGTAATTTTCTCTCATTAATTAGTTTAACATTTTTTGTTTCAAAAAATTCCAACAATATATGAGAGACGACATATTATTTATTCAACACAAATTTATTCCCCCACCTCCTTTTGATTAGTGTATTCCCATCTCACATATATGACTGTGCACTTGTAAAATGAATACTTTGCATAGAGAACATTCGTAATGTTCCCTCGTGTTTCTGTCGTAGGTTTTGCTTTTAAGTGTACATTTATACATACTACACAGAAGTAGCACGGCTCGGACAGGTCTGGGCGCTGGGTGTTCGCTTAAGCATAACTTAAGCATATTTACATATTTTTCGGTGCTAAATGTAACCTTGTTTGCTTGGACTCTCGATAACCTGATAACCAGACTTTTCTTGCTTTATTTGGTAGTTAAGTACTGAGCAAAATTAAAACCTTATCAAAAAAATTTCAGTTTTGGCGGGAAAATGTTCACTTCACATATACGAGAAATATTTCGCTCATATCATTTTTTCTGTTTTCGTTTTTAAATAATAAATTTCCCTCATTGTGGATAGCGGGTAATATAAGGATAGCTCGCTTTTTCATCTCGCATCGAATAACGTGCTTTAATACGAATAGGGAAGGCCAGGCCTACATGATGTGGGTATTATTTTATGAGGGATTTTCGTTCCTCATTTTCTTTGCATCTAAAATAAGAAATATAGACAAAAAAAAACAACTTGAGCTTTTATTAAAGACGACTCAAAAATTTTAAAATATGGTATGTCTATCTAGGAGTGCTAGGAATATTGCGTTTACAATTTCTACTTGAAAGTAAATACATATCTATATGGAACTGTTTACCTTTGAATCTTCCTTTGAAGAGTAAGTAAGCTCAGAGTGCTGTTATTTGAAAGTCATTGGAAACTTGTTTGAAGTCTCGAAGGAGTGACTGTTATTCTGAATACTATCTCACAGGATTTTAAATTATATATGTTTTAATGTTAAGAGATATATTATAATCTCATCAAAATCATCTACGATGAAAAAATTTTCCTAAGTACCATTAAACGAAGTTGTGGAATCAAAGTTTTCCAAGTAAAATAAAAGAATAATAATAAGCACTGACTGATTACGAGTCTAGAAATATCAATTTTTTTAAATTTTCTCTTAGAATTTAAATTTGTGAAGAGAATTTAGAAAAAACTATTTATAAACAAGATTTTCAAATTCCTTACTCTAATTATCACTAAAATGTATTCAAAAGCTTTTGTTAATAGTTACGTTAATAAAACCTTTCGTCAATAGCCTTCTTCATAATTTGATTTATCGAAACGACTGACTCTTTAACAAATGCAATCCCACGTAGTTTTTGAAATTTAAACATTTTGTTTATAAATAGTTTTTCAAAATTTCCCGTCTCAAATTTAAATTCTAAAACAACATTTAAAAAAATTATTTTTAACTTTTTCTAATCTGTTAATGTTAATAATTATTTTTTTATTTCAGTTGGCCAAGTTTGATTTCGCAACTTGAATTGTACTTCGTCAAGTTTTTGCATTTTAGATGTTTTTGGTGGGATTTGACTACTTTTTGAAAAAAATATATACAATAATATTGCAAATTAATTACTTTAAAAAATAATTCGTATGAAGGATTTTAATTTCCAAATAAAATTAAAAGAATCTCAGAATTTGAAATTTTGAAAAATCTTTTTACAAAACTTGTTTGTACTTGGCGATGATTTGCTACTGTGAATCTTGGTATTTAAAAGTCTTTTCACTACTAAAAATTCGAAAAAAAGAGCTACACACTCGCAGTTACCGTTTTATATTAACCAGGCTGCAACTTTGCGCAAAGATGAAAAATTCAATGTTTTTATGATAAAATATACAAAAAATTTCAAGCCATTAAAAATATAGAAAAATAGCACTAGAGCATAGAACCACGCACCTACAGTTAAAATTTTAATTTTATTGAACCAATAGATTTTGCTGTATGCGTGCGCAAAGATGAAATATTCTATTTTTCTTGGTAAAATATATAGTATTTTTTCAACTTTTACAAATGTTATAAATTCCTGAAAAAGAGAACTAGAGAATAGAACCATGCACCTACATTTACAATCTTACTTTCATCGGTCCAATAAATTTCGCTGTAGCCGTGCGCAAAGGGAAACCAACATTTTTAAAAACATAAAAACACTAAAATTTATGAAACAAGTAATGTTATCATAAATTTCTCAAATACATCACTAGAGGGGAGTACTGCGCATGTCTAGTTGAAGTTCGATGATAATCGGTACCATACAATTTGCTATAGACGTAAACAAAAATTAAAGAACAATTTTTCTCTTTTATACATAGTTCTTAACATTTTGTTAACTAATGAAGGTAACATAAATTCCTGAAATTAGGACTAGAAAATGATGCCGTGCATCTCCAGTTTAAATTTTCGTATCAGTCGATTTGATAGATTTGTCTGTGGTCCTTGACAAAGGTGAAAAATTCAAATCTTTTGTGGTTTTTGAGAGTAAAAATTGTACAGTTTTGACTTTATTAAACTCAATTTTTCACAGAATTCATATAGTTTTGAATTTTAAAGCTCTTAGTTAAATTTCTATAAGATCTATTAAAAATTGCGTCATTAATCCAAGAAAATTTGAAAATTCGTAGTTCTCTCAAGAAAATAGGTTTGCGCTTGCCTTGAGTCAATTCTTAAATTCAATCTGTAAGAATTTATAAGAAATTTTGAAAATGGAAAAGGAACAGATTTTCGATTTAAATTGCTTTAATTTGCTTCGATGGTCCGAAAAACAATTTTGGGAGGGTCTTTCATAGAACATTGGATACCGGTTAACAGATAATTTTCGGAATATTATGACTTTTCTTTATCTAGAATTTCTAATATTGATGTCATAATATTTTAATCAGAGAGATTTATTTTTAAAAAATCGGATTATCTTCAAGGAGAAGGTATATCAGTAAATAAAATATGATTTAGAAATTGACTATAGTTCTCATATATTGAAATTAGCCAAAACGTTGAAAATTTTTTATTATAATGGTAATATTTTAACTGATATATTAACCGTGTTTTTGCTATTTGAGTTGTGTAGAGTGAATCATCCAGAAATTCAGAGCGTATCTATAAAATCATAACATCACAGGTCTCTCTTAATAATCGAAGCTCGTCCACTATATTGTGGATAATTACAAACCAGAGTGATTTGTCACGTTGTGTCTAGTATTATTTCCAGCTCGTTAGAATTACGGAAATTCCGTAATACTAACCCTGGCGCTATACATGACCAGTTAATGTGACGGAAAATTCCGTTATACTAGATAGTGAAAATTGATCACTTCTAATTTCGAATTATCCTGAGCTTTGGATATACCTTGGCAGGGTTCTCTAAGTTTTGCAATAATTAGGTTAATATTATTATTATTATAGATTAGCAGTTCGAACTCGAAAGTTCATTGCCTCATCTACCCGAAACCGCCACGCATCTCTATCCTGTGCATCCTCCATCCAGTTTAAGTAATCATGTCCTAGTTCTTTTAGGTCATCCCTTA
>CAKNWT010282029.1:0-12997 GCA_932066315.1 Andricus coriarius | reverse complement strand
ACATTCAAGTATTTAAATTTATTTGCAAAATTGAAAGTTATGAAAGAGATAAATTGAAAATCGAGCACTCTAATATTGTAAAAGATATTATTCAAATACTCAGGTTTTAATTTCAGATAATTCATATTTGATCTATTTTGATTATAAACAAAACAATATTTAAGTTTTTAATTTTAAATCGCGTAATTTTTTAAATTTCATATAAAATTGTTATTCATTCTTGAAATCTTCCAATCCTAAATGATTCATTTTTTTTTAATTATCAGCTAAAAATCGGACACTATTAAAATATATTGAAAATTAAAAAAAAAAGGTATACAAAATAAGATCGCTATGATTCCAATTTTTGAAATTTCACAAATTTAAGCCTTTTTATTCGATTTTTCAATAGGTGAGTTTGAAATTTGTTAAAGATTTTAAACAGATTTTAATGATTTTAGGCAGTCCAAGGATTTTCACAAGAGTTAAATAACGGACTTATTATTATTTTTTAAATTTCATGGGATTTTAAGAGATTTTAAAAATTGGGAGGATTGCAAAGAATTTCCTATACTTCGTAAGGTTTTTGCGGGATTTCAATGATATGAAGACAATTTCAAATGTTTCGGTTAATATGCGGTTTTGAAGAATTTCATTGAGTTTTGAAATATTTTGAAAAATTTCGTAGGATATATAAGATTTTAGGATATTGAAAAAGGTTCTCAATAAGCTATTTTAATCAATTTCCTAGGATCTCAAAGTATTTCAAGGTGATTTCAAAGAATATTTCAATGATATTAAGATTGAAGCACTAAAGCAGCCACAAGACTTCAAAATATAGATAAGAACAAAACAAATTTTATAAGTTTGCTGTAAAATACTTGATTTTTAATTGATTTTGTCCCGCTGTAATGATTACTACAAAACGTCAAAAAATGACTTTATTAAACTTTTTAGGATAAGCATTGTACAATTACTTTGAATCGTGTAATTTTTTCTTTGGTCATCACCTAATACATACGTAGATTCAATTATGGGTGCTAAGTTCTTTCAGAATGCTTTATTTTCTTCTCCTCCTCTTCTCCTCCTTCTCCTCCTCCTCTTCCTCTTCCTCCTCCTCATCTGCTCCTTCTGCTTCCCAACTTTCTTCACCTCCTTCTCCACTTTCTTCTCCTCCTCCCACTCCTCCTCCCTCTCCTCCTTCCACTCATTCTCTTCCTCCTCCTCTAATTGACCGGACAAAAAGGACGTAAGACAAAAAAGACTCGAAAAGCGAGCGGAAACATAGGAGTTTCAATGTGGACAAAGTGAATGAATGGATTAGAAGATTATTATTATTAGCCCTCCGTCTACGGACTTCTTTTTCCGACCTTCCATTTCTTAACTGTTTTTGGCGTAGAAAAAAACTGGTAAAATCCTGGGTTACTTCTTCAAGCATCTACTGCATGATCCAATTGTTGTTAGAGTTAATTGTTAAATACTTTTTCAATACAAATATTTTTCCGTAGATGAGATATTCCAGTATGAAAAATCGTTTTTGCCTTAAAAGGCCCTGTCTGTAGACGGATAGGTAGCATTATTTAAAAATTTTAGTGGTTGCAATATACAAGGGATGCTTCAAACAAAAATAGAAATAACAGAGGTATTGATCCTATTGTACTCTAAAAAAAAATGTTTTATAGCGCTCCTCCCCCATTATCGGGCAAAAGTTTGATGCAATAAACCACTCGTCTCTCGCACCCTTTTTCTCTCTTCTTCTCTAATTTCTGGTGATTTGCAGTACTTTATGTAAAACTACGAATGCATTCGCCATCTTTGTGTTAAAGACCACGACCCGCATAAATTGACTAAATTGAAAGAAAGTGAAACTCGTTTCTCACGGGTAAAGATGACGAGCGAAACTTGATAGATAATAAGTTCTGCGGATCATTCACTTCAACGTGTGTGTTACTGAAAATTTATAGAAACACCTCATTCGCTGATTGCATAGGTGGTAATTACAGACAAGAAATTTAAAGATGAATCTGAACGTCGTAGGTTTTTTGAAGTACCTTTGTATCCCATGACAAGTAATAAATTTTCCATTGCAAAAAGCCTCGGTCATTGGCAAAAATTGTATAATCTTTAGGAGCTCGAGAAAATAACAAGATAGTACAACTCTTGTATTAAGCGTTGTTTTAGTCGAGAGGCTCCTGACATTTACTGGAAGAAGGGAATCGAAGATGGAAAATTGCATGCCAATCGAATGGATGATTTTATATTGCGGTAACAGAAAACGAAAATCGAATTATCAATCATGAATTGTGCAAGATGAAAAAATACTACAATAGTATAATTGCATAAATCAGTAACAAGGTTGCTACAAAATTCCAACTTCGAAATTCCGTGACTTTTCTTTGACAAATATTTTATTTTCCCTGACCGTTAAAAATTTTTCTTTTAGGTTTTAAATCAACCTTACACCTATGAGATCAATAATGTTAATACACAATTTTTTTCCAAAATTTGTCTAAATGACTTTTAGTGATAATATACAGAATTTTATAAGGGGTCATCCAAAAATAACGGAAGACAATTTGGAAGGGGGAGTGGGCGAATTAGTGAATCTTACGGAGAAAAAATTTTCAGTAAAAAAAATAGTAAATCCACATATATACATATACATATATTACAACTTAGAGGTATTGCACTTTCATCAAAATAGATGAACTTTTAACCAATAATTGATTTTTCTATCAAAAAGGCGAATTCTATACCAAGAAGATTAATTTTCTAAGAAAAAAGCCGAATTTAAAAGAGACTAAACAATTCATTTTCAACAAAATCGTTGAATTTTTTATCAAAAACATGAATTTCCAACCAAAAAATATCAATTTTAGGTTAAAAAAATTAATTTTGAAAAAAAAACAATTAATTTTCAACAAAATAATTAAATTTTAAACCAAAGAGATGAATCTTCTACCAAAAGAATGAATTTCCTACTAAAAAAACCGAATTTTAAACAGATTCTTTTCAACATGTAGTTAAATTTTCTATCAAAGAGATGAATCTGAGATGAATCTTTAACCAACAAAGATCAATTTTTAACAAAAAGTATAATAGTTGATGTTTCTACCGCAAATATTTTAATTTTCAATCAAAAAGAGTTGAATTTATCCAAAAATAGGAATTTTGAAAAAACATACTAGTTGAATTCTTGAACAAAAAGATAAATTTTCAACAAAGAAAGATTTCTCAGTCTATAATGAAAAATTATTCGAAAATGTTGAATTTTCAACACAAAAAGATGAATTTTCTAGAAAAAGGTCAAGTTTCCAACTCGAAAGTATGACTTTTCCTGCCAAAAATATTAATTTTCTACCTGAATAATTAAATTTGTAATCAAAAAAGACAAGTTTCAAAAAATTAAATGATTTTTCAACTAAAAAGGTCATTTTTCAAGCATAAATGGAATAGTTACATTTTTAGTCAAAGAAATTAATTATCAAGAAAAAAAAGAACACTCAACAAGATTGTTATATTTTCCACCAAAGACATGAATTTTTAACTATAAAAATTAAAATCAATGAATTTAAAGTAAAAAATCAATTTGGAATAAAAGAAAAAAGAATAATCAACAAAATAGTTAAATTATCAACCAGCGAGATAAATGTTCAAATACGAATTTTTAACGAACTAGTTAAATCCTCAAACAAAACAGCTAAATTTTTAAATTAAAAAAAAAGGAATTTTCCACAAAAATCTTTAATTTCAGACCAAGAAAGTTTTGACAGTCAATAAAGAAAAAAAATCATCTAAAATGTTGAATTTCCAAGACAAAAGGACAAATTTTCTACAAAACAGACAAGTTTTCAACCCGAAAATATAAATTTTTCACAAGAAGGTTGAATTCCAAGAAAAATTGTTGTAGTTTGAAGCTAAAGAAACGAACTTTCTACAAAAAAGTTGAATTTTTAACCCAAAAATATGAATTTCCTACAGAAATAATTAAATTTTGAACCTGATAAAAGGAGTTTGAAAAAAATGCAACT
This sequence comes from Andricus coriarius, assembly GCA_932066315.1. Lineage (NCBI taxonomy): Eukaryota > Metazoa > Arthropoda > Insecta > Hymenoptera > Cynipidae > Andricus > Andricus coriarius. The sequence continues at coordinate 8,987 of CAKNWT010282029.1, read as the reverse complement.
ATATACTTGAATTTCCACCTAAAGAAATGATGTTTAACAAAAATATCCTCAAAAATGAATTTTCAACTAAAAAGATGAATTTTCAACCAAAAATAGAATATTAAATTTTCAGCCAAAGAAAATGATTTTCAACCAAAAACAGTTTAGTTGACCCAAAAAAGAAGAATTTCCAACAAAATAGTTGAATCCTCATCCCGAAAAGAAAAATTTTCAACCAAGCATTGAATAGTCAAATTTTCAGTAAAAAAATAATAACTCTCAATCAAAGAAAAATAATTTTCAACAAAATAATTAAATTAACTTAAACTTCAGTTTATCGAAAGTTCCCTAACTCTTCGTTTCATGAATGAGTTACTTTTATAATGAGAATAACGTAATAATAAACCAAGCATACTTTATTCAAGGTTAATGAGGCTCAATTTTTGTTTGCAAAATTTCCTCTCATATTACGGTCTGCTGATTTTATTATTTGCTACTGTGAAGGATTCTCCAACCAAATTGTCAGTCGAGGTGGTGGTATAAATATTCATCATCCAATTGGTGATCACTAGAGGATGATACATTTACAAATGAAATTTGTAAGTACAGCTAAAGTAAATCGCCAATAATTGAGTTATGAATAATATTTAAATAAATTGTTATTTCGATTAATTATTCAGAGAATCGTATAAAATAGTTTATCTGCAATAAATGTCGATACTCTCGATGTATTCAATGCGTTTTATTCATACTTCTGAATAGACGGAAAGGATGAGTTGAGCTTTATAAATTGTAAACAATATATACTTTGAAACGAATGTAAAATATTTTATTACATAGTATCAGAATAAATGGATAAAATCAAATTAAGCTGATTGAGTCGATATTCAGTTTTATGTGTATATTGATGGATTCAGCTACACACGAGAACTGTTCAGAACGTTCAGCAATTACACTAATCGATGTGGAATTCTTAGAGGCGATTAGTTTAATCAGCAATTGAATAACTTCTCTCTTTGAAAGTATTTAAGATTCTGATAGAATAACATAAATTCTTCCTTTCTAACACTCAAAAAAGTGCTCTGTACCTAAAATAATTTACAAATTTCCAAAACTTTGGTGCGATTATGTAACTTTTTCACTTTCATTTCCACTTTCACATTTCGGAAATTCACATTGGTGTTTTTTTTCTCTGCAAGTTTTTGTGATTATTTAAATTAAAAAAAAGACAACTGATGTGAGTTTTGAAAAAAGTGGAAGTGAAAGTGAAATTGAAAAAGTTGCATAATCGCCCAAAAACTTCCCCGAAGATAAATCACAATACCAGACTTCGCACTCTTTCACTTATTCTACTCCTTTCCCCTTTTTAAGAATTCTTCTATTTTCCCCTGTTTTAAACAAATTTCCCCTTTTTCTTGTTTTTTCGCCTAAATTTGACCTATTTTAATAGAAACCAATAAGAAAATCGAACTATTTTTAGTTGAAAAATAATTCTTTTTAATTGAAAAGCCTACTGATATATTTTTCATTCAGAATTTATCTATTTTTGTAAACAATTCTTCTATTTGGTGGAAAATTCAACTACTTGATTGAAAGTTAAACTACTTTGGTAAAACTTCATTTTATTAGTTGAAAAATCAACTAATTTTTTGAAAATTCGTTTTATTTTTGAATACAAATTAATTTTATTAGCTGCAAATTTAAGTATTCCATTTTCGCTTAAAATTGATAGTTTTTAGTTGAAAATTCATCCGTTTAGCAGAAAACTCTACTAATTGGTTGAAAGTTGAACTACTATCTTAAAAATTATTTGTATTGGTAGAAGACTGAACTATTTTGTTGAAAATTTTTTTCAGTTTTTTTTTTTCATTGAGAACTCTTCTTTTTTCGCTCAAAATCAAATACTTGGTTGAAAGTTTAACTACTTAAAAAAAATTTGTTTTATTGCTTAACAATTTAACTCTTTTGTTGAAACTGTGTTTGTTTTTCTTGAAAATGATTTTTTCAATCTAAACATTTAACTATTCCATTTTTGATTGAAAATTAATAGTTTTTAGTTTCAGATTTAACAACTTTGTTGAAAATTCACGTATTTTGTTCAAAATTCCTCTTTTTTGCGATAATATTAATCTTCTCGACCGAAAATACATTTCCTTGCGCTTAAAAATTAAATTTCGGAACTTGAAGTTGAACTATTTTGTTGAAAACTTATTTTATTGGCTTAAGATTCCAACATCTTGTTGAAAACTCGTTTTTTTTATTGTTGAAAGTTAAATATTTTTTTTTAGTTTATTTTTTGTCGAAAATGCATATTTTGTGGCTGAAAATTCAACTGTTTTGTAGAAAATTCAACTATGTGGTTAAAAATTAACTTTTTGACTCAAAATTCATATTTTGGATTGCAAATTCAACTGGTTTGTAGAGAGTCCGTCTTTTTGGCTTGAAAATTCCACAATTTGATTAAATTGCAACGGTTGGGTGCAAAAATTATCTGTTATAGTGAAAATTGAACTATTTTATTGAAAATTAATCTTTTTTGGTTGAATTCGGTTGTTTTTTATTTTTAATTGAAATATTTTTGTTCAAATATCAACTATTACATTTTTTGTTGAGAATTAATCTTTTTGGTTGAATTCATCTTTTTATTCACAATTCTACTACTTGATTCAATGTATAACTCTTTTGTTAAAAATTTTAGTTTAAAATTTAACCATTTGATTAAAAATTGAACTTTTTCTTTAAAAATTAAATTATCATGTAGTAAATTCAATTATTTTTTTAAAAAGTAGTCTTTTTTAGTATAAAATATAACTGTTTGGTTAAAAATTGGTCTTTTTATTAATAAAATTTGTCATTTGGGATAGGAAATTCAATTGCCTTTTAAAAAATTCGTCTTTTGTGGCTTGAAGGTTCAACTATTTGTTTAAAAATCAACTGTTTTTGGTTAAAGTTTGAAAAATTAACTATTTGCCTAAAATTCCAAATATTTTGTTGATAATTCTTCTCTTTTGCTTGAAAGTTGAACTACTTGGTGTAAAATTAAACTTTTGGTTTAAAATATATTTTTAATTTATTTTTTAATTCAACTGTTTGATTGAATATCATCGTTCTTCGTTGAACATTAACTTTTTTGTTGAAAATTAATCTTTTCGGTTAAAAATGTCAACTGCTTTATAAAACCTTTGACTTTTCAGCCTTAAAAATCAAATCTTTCGTTGAAAATTTATATCTTTCGGTAAAAAATTAATTTTTTTTTTTTTTTTGGTTGAATATTGAATTTTTTGTTAAAAATGTAATATATTTCGACTTGAAATCTTGAGCGATTTAGGCTGAATTGAATGTGGTATATATACATTATTTTATTTGAAAGAACTAATTCCCCTATTATTCTCCTATTTTCGTGAAAAATCACCATATTTTTCCTGTTTATGAGAGTATATTGGGGTGCGAAGTCTGCAATACTCAGCCGTTACGCCTGACTAAAATTTTGGATTGGAATTCTATCCGAACCCATCTGGATGAATCAGAAAAAGATTTCAAACCTGTTCGGTTCTAATCGGTTGAAAATTAATCCGACTTCTTGCAAGTGAATCTGAGCAAAATTTTTAATCCGAATCAATCGGAACTCGGATTCATTCGCATTTAAAATTTTCGAATCGGTTCAGAAACAGATTTCGGAATAATTCGGATTGTTTCGGAATGCATTCCTATTCGAAAGTTTCATCAGAGATACTTTACAGCATCTTTTTGTTTTTATACCTATTCTCTATAGTAAATAAAAAATATAATTGAATCGGGTGATGAGTTTGGGGTGTGAAATGCATTTCCTGAGTATTTATGGGGTCGGAATGACGGTGTACTTGGAAGCATTCTTGCAAGAACGCACAGCAGCAAGAACCTCTATTCGTTTAGAACAGTCGTTCTAATTCTACTCCCTGAGGATCCTTGCGGCCAAATCAGAGAGCTAGTCTAGCCGCTCTATTGCCTAATATTTAACCGAGTTTGCTCGTAACGTACTTACTGGAGAGATTCCAGCCAGCAGATGGAACGGATGATTCAGGATAGAGCACTTCGCTGTTTAGTTTTAGAAAGGCGAAGGTAGAAGACCTTTCGTTCACGAGTGCATGCTCATAATGAATCCCAAGCACTGAGGTAAATTCGCTACCATCAAGTTCGAATATCAACTGCAATTTTCTAGCAAATAGAAAAAATTGCATATTTTTATAGCCAGTCGCGAGTCAATAACATTTTTTTCTTATTGGTGGGTCAGAGAGAAAACAAGGTGTAATATTTACCTTGATTTCAGATTGATCTTTATATGAAAGAAATATTCCCTTCACGTGGTTAGGTTTAGTGAACATATTGGGTATGGTTACTATGAGGTCTGTCCGGAAAGTATCCGACCTTGTGCTCTAATTTTGTACCTAGTTATGCTATTCTCAAAAACAGGTATTTACCATTTAGGGGGTGGGGGGACTTTGTGAGGATCCTTACTAAGTGGAACGGACTTGCTAATCTTTAGCCGAAGTGTATGCAGGCCTCGGACTTATATTTGACACTTTTTTTGAGCGATGACACTATTTTGCTACTATTTCGAAAAAAATAACTCTATAGACATCATTTTGTTACAATCGTCCGCTAATGCCACTATTTCTTTACTTTTCCTTAAAAAATATTTTTGAAATCCTTCGCTAATTGGCATCAGTTACGTAAAGCGTGTTTTTTTTTAACCACGTTCGATTTTAATTAACGTAATAGTTGGCATCTTAACCAAGAACAAATTTTCATTTTAAATAAAAAACAGTTCAATTGAACCATAAAGGATAAAGATTTATTTCCTACTAGAAAAAACGAATTCTTAACAAAATACATACATTTTTAACCAAATGGTGGAATTTTCAACCAAAAATATTAATTTTCTACCAGAAAAGACGCATTTTTAACAAAAATACATACATTTGTAACCAAATAGTTAAATTTTTAACCAGAAAGATTAATTTTCTACCCGAAAGTTAAATTTTTGACAAATTTCATTAATTTTCGACTACATACATGAATTTTTAAACATAAAAAGATAAATATTTAACCCAAAAAAGAATCACATAATATTTATTAAAAAATTTATTTTTCAATACAAAAAAAAATGTCTACAAAATCGTTTAATTTTGTACCAAATAGTTCATTTTCCTGCCAAACTGTTTAATTTTTAATTCAAAAACACGATTTAACAAAATAGTTTCATTTTCATTAAAAAAATTAATGTTTAATAAAAAACCAACTGATTTTCAACTTCAACTTAAATTATGAATTTTCAACCAAGAAAAAGAACTTTTAAGAAAGTAGTTCTACTTTTGACTATGGAGTTGACCTTTCAATCAACAAGGATACATTTTCAACAAGAAATGTAGTAGTTGATTTTTTGAACAAAAAAGATTTTTATTTAAAACAAAAAGCAGTTGGATTTAACCAACAAAACATAACTTTCAACAAAACACTTGAATCCTCAACTAAAATAGATTATTTTTCAACTAAATTTTTTATCTAAAAATAAGAATTTTCTACAAAGCAGTTAAATTTTCAACCAAATAGTTAATATTTATTTATATATTTATTCTACATGTATATCTTTCCAGACTCAAATAGTTAATATTTTAACCAAAAAGATAAACGTTTTAAAACATAATATTAATTTTTATATATTATAATATATATTAATATAATTTTAATATATAATTAATATTATAACAATAATAATATCACATAACCGAATATTAATTTTAATATTTTAACCAAAAAGATAAACATTTAAAACATAATATTAATTTTTAACAAAACACATAAATATTTAACTAAATAGTTAAATCTACATCCAAGAAGATTAATTTTTTACTAGAAATATTTTTCAACAAAATACATACAATTTAGTGGAATTTGCGAAGGAAATGATTAATTTTCTAAAAAAAAAAAAGAATTTCCAACAGATTTCAGATATTTTCAACTATATAGTTGAATTTTTAAACATAAAAGGATCTATATTACACCAAAAATAGTCATTAAATTTTCAATAAGGGGAATTAATTTTCAATACAAAAAAAAGACAAATTTTCTACAAAACAGTTCAAAAGAAAGTTTAAAAGAAGATTTACAATTTTAAACAATTTTTTGTAATCTTCTGTTAGTGTTTTTCGTCTAAAATTGGTATTTTTAATACAAACATCATTTGATTTTAAAGACTATTTATAATATTTAAACAATAATAGTGGATGTTAGTGTTTTTCCACCGGAAATATTATTTCAAACAAAAGTCAGTTGATTTAAAAAATTAAACTCATAATTTTGAACAATTTTTTTGCATTATTCAAAGAGAATATTATCAAAAATATTAACAAATTGTTAAAAAAAATATGTTTTTTAATTTGAATTAATTATCAATTCAGTCTAATTGAAAAGTAAATAAAAAGTGGAAATTTTTAGGAAAAACTGCAACTTTCTAGCATTATTCTAAGAGAATATTGGTATAATTAATAATAAATAATAATAAATGACTTAAATAATTATTCATGTTACATTAAATTGATTACTACTTTGCTCTTACGAAAGGTTGAAACCAATTTGAAAAATTTAGAAATAACCCCAACTATACAACCCTATTCTAAGAAAAGATTACTATAAACAATAATAAATTATTTAAACAACTTATTTAAAGACCTACTCATCAGCAGAAAGTAGTATTGTGTATACTATAGACAATTTGTATTTTAAAAACCGCAAAAAAGTCACAATTAGCGCCAAAAACTCACAAAACCCAATTTTGTACTTATGTTGTCTTTTTGGGATCCTATAAATTAGACCTATGGGTTAATATTAAAAAAATATTTATTTATTTGTATTCTATAGATAATTGTGAAGAAAAATGTTGAGCGTGTACTCTATTCACCTTATACTGGCGATTCAGAATAATATTTACAAAAACGATTTTTTTTCTTATGTATAATACGTGTTAAACTTCATGGGGCTTGCGGAACCTCTAATATCATTTTTTTCAAAACAAAAAACCCATTTATTTTTTTGTGGATTCGAACAAATTTAGGGGCGATATGCATGAAATTTCGAAAAAAAATTTAAACCATCCTCATGTATATTGTACAAAAATATTATAATATAATAATAATTCTAAACTTAAGATATCGTTTTTCACCACACACAGAAAAATGGATTATACCGCTTATGATCTTGCATTTCAAAATTGGGGACAGCTATCTATAGATATTAACTTGTACAATATGGATGTACATTTTTTGAATACTGGATTATAAAACTTAATATCAATGATTAAAAAAAATAAAATTATGGAAAATGTTGTCTTTCCTTTTCTATTATTTTAGATAATTGATACTATGAAATACAAACATTTTGCCTTGATATTAATTTTATATTTTTATTTAAAAATTACGTGAGACAAAAGAAATAATAATGGCGTGCATCTTAGTTTTCTAGTGTATAAACTTTTACTAAGTGAAGGTAATTTTTCTAGCAGGTAGAGAGTATTCTGAAATTTAATTTAATTAGAGCTGGAATTCATCCTGAGATTATAATAGGAAGGAATGAATTTACACAAAGCGGGGATGAATAAACAACTTTTTTTTTTTTTTTTTTAGGAAAATCGTGCTATGTTTTACAATTTTCCGTAACCGATCAGGAAGCAAACGTGTCATCGGAATCGAACGATAAACTTGATTTATTGACGCCATCATGCAGCTTCCGGAACTTCGCGGAAATCATCGGTGTATAATGCGGTGATCCATGCAATCTAACATTAATTCACTAGTCGCTTCGCGATGAGCATTATAATGGGGTACTTTCACCTGATTGGGAGCGTCGCGTCGTAGGTTCATCCTCCGCACAACCGTTGGTTCTTTATCATTTGTTTTCATAATGATCACTTTTAATGAGATTTTTAAACAATCTCTGGTGAGGTAAAAGTACCCATAATCATCAAGCATAACGCATTGATGAAAAAGTTGGACGTATAATTTTTATATTTCATTTTAAAGTATATGGGTAAATAAAAAGATTGTTTTATTCCACACCCGACCGAAAGCCCCACTTTTTGCCCCTGATAAGCGGGGCGAAAGTAGCATATTTTTACCGAAAACTAGTTTTGCGGGGCAAAAGTAAAATTTAGCATGGTAAAAGTAAAATTTAGAGGGGCGAAAGTAATTTTTTTCCAAACACTTTCAAAAATCATTCAAAAATTTCGAAATTTTTTTTTAATTTTTAAAAAATCTCCTAAGAATGCGAAGTTGCTTCGACCCCGCTTTTCAGGACCAAAAAGTGGACTTTCAGTCGAGAGTGGAGTAAAATACTATATGCAACACGAGGCAAAAGTATATTTTTCCCTTGGGTGATTATACTTCTCGTTCGGCAGTAAACGTACCCGCGGGAAAAATCTTATACTTTTGCCCCTTGTTGCATAATGTACTATTAAGGGGCTGTTCAAAAACTATGTCAAGCTATTTTAGAAAAAATTTTCACCCCTTTTTCGTCACATATCGTCACACAAGGCAGAACCCCCCTCCCCAACCCCTTAAGTTTTTCAGTCAAAATTTTGCCATCACGAAACATACAGACGTATTTTAATAGACTTTACAGCACAAAATTCTCTCAAAACAAGGAAAATAGGGTGATTTTTAAAGAAAATAGGGGAATAAATTCCATTAAATAAAATTAATTTGTAGGTACCATATTCAACTCAATATGAAACGCTTAAGATGTCAAGTCGAGATACACTACCGTCGTAAATTGTGCGCTCGACTCTTGTGAGCGCTATTAAAAATCACTGCTGACTTCAAACCACGATGTTTCGGTGAAAAAAAGATAGGGCATTTTTTTACAAACAGTTGAAAAGCTTATAAAATTCCACATCTAGCGGTACCCAACAAATATTATATTGATTTTCTGAAAATGATACAGCACGTGAGAAGTTTAAAAACAAAATTCAAGATTTT
>CAKNWT010282024.1:0-12201 GCA_932066315.1 Andricus coriarius | reverse complement strand
AAATGATTAAACAAATCTTAAAGATCATTATCTTTTTCCTAGAACTATCAGAAAATTAGTTTTATTTAACAAACATTTCTTAAAATACTTTCACCTTGCATTATTTGAATTCTAGGCCAACTGCATAGCTGGCGCTGGCCACACGGCGTCCGTGAACTCTTTTGAAAATATTTTCCACAGGCCTCCATCAGAAAAGTGGCATGTGGCTGGGATCAATGCCATTTAATGTTGCACGAAGTTCTGTCGCAGTTTCAATCAACACCAATTCTAAACATAAGCACCTTTGAAGGGGTGCTCCTGCTGAAAACAGTTAGCGTTCATGGGGGAGAAGAAAGCAGTCTGTCAAGAGTCAAGACGCTAAGATTCCTAAAGTGTTTTGAAGAAAGATCTGTGACAAAAATTGTTTACATAAGTGAATCTGTATTGTGCTGCTGGAAATTCTTTTTGTGGGATACAAGTTTTCCTTTCCACATTTATTTTAATTAATACGACTAGTGTTAAAAAACGACTGAATATAAAATGTTTGATTGCCCTCCGGAAAGCTTACATTACAAGAAAATGAATTCCCAGTACAATAAAAATCAATCTCATTAAGTACTTTTTTGTAGAATGAATTCTGCTATACATAAAATGCATCCTTAAATAAAAATTCCATACTGAAATTGATTATATAATTATGAGAGAAGGAGTTTGGGGGCTAGGTGTAGAGGCTATCAAGGTAAATGATGATTGACCGGTGTCGCAACTTTTAAACAATTAGTGACCCAGCAAAATTTCAATACGTTTCATTGTGCTTCTACGCATTATTAGATTTTCAAGCAAAAATGCAATCAAAACGCATTGAAACATTTGAATGCGCCCTGACGGACCGGGTGAACTGAATGGATATGCTACAGCGTATCCTTATAGTATCCACATAGTATCCTTTCCGTAACATGCAAAAAAACTCAATAAAAACAGCAAGATGAATATTTAAATTGTTGTAATTATGATTCTACGTTAAAATTTCCCTTAGAAGGTCATAGAGTAATTGCAATATTTTTTAAAAGCCCTCGAGAATTTTGTGCACCAAAAACATATAATTTATTGAAAAAGAGTCAAAGTTTTTGCCTTCTAGCAAAGGCTACATAAGTTTTACTATTAATTTAAAGAAGATGTGTAAGAGCTACCGACTCGAACTTCGTAACGTTCGACACTGATCCTGACCACCTCAATCCGTCCGATGAGGAGAGAAGATAAAAGAGTAGTAAAGGCAAGGTTGATACCTATGCAAATACTAGTCACCAAAAATTCACGGGGTAGGTTGCACCTCTAAAGGGTGAACTAGCAAGACACACAACTTTAACGGCACAGGCCTCTGCCACTTCGGACGAGTCTAAAGTTCTCGCAGGTATTAAAAGGACCATCAGGTCCAGAAATCTTCATACATATGTATGGTAAGCTGCCAGCGTTGTAGTCTATTTCGCTTAAGGTCTATGAGAGATGGTTTTGGAACTGTGAATATCGGAGAACCGAAAAAGAAATGACCCGGTGTCAACGGCACCAGATCAATCAGACCATCACTCTGATACTGTAGTGGACATAAGTTTAGACACGCTTCCACCTGTGTAAGGAAACTTTTCATTTTCTAAAAAGTCAGAGTAGTATCTCCCACTACTCGACGAAGATGATGTTTCACAGACCGGACAGCTGCTTCCTAAAGTCCTCCGAAGTGTGGGGCGGCTGGCAAGCTGAAACGCCACGTAGTTCCGTTGTCAGGAAAATAGCGGCTGATGGTCGCAGAGACACCAGAGGCTTCATCAAAAAGTGTACGGAGCTGTTTATCGGCTTCTACAAAATTAGTAACGCAATCTCTGTAGAGAAAGGTGCTTATCCCACGCCGAGCAGCAAATCATTTGTAAGCAAAGGGTCTAGACGCTCGAGTAACTCTATGAGTAGGCAGTTGACACATAACTTGCGTGCATGTGGTTGCACGATGTCGAGCGCAAGTAACGCAATGACTGAAAAACTTCTATACGACAGAACGTCCTGTGATGACCCAATACTGTCTCCGTAAATAAGACAGCGTAAGTTTCAGTCCTCCATGTAACATGACTTGGTGCCCATTTCGAACAATGAGTGTGGTGAGGGTAGAATCTTTAAGTAGAATTTAAGGACATCGCTCGTCGAAGTCCAAAACAGCATGTTTCAAATGACGTCTCGACGTTGTTCATACTCATATCAGACGATATCGAGCACGTTTCAAAATGTGTGGGTTACGTTTACATGGAGGAAGGTCAATTGATTTCTTCCACAATCGGAGAGAGAGAGAGAGAGTCTGAGATGCTGAGCGATGACAGTTCAGGAACCTCATTCCTGTACTTCCCCCATGTAGCAATATGATCAGTAGGCAAAGACTCATCCCAATCTATTTTAAGTTTCCACAAACTGCATAAAAATTTCGGCTTCAACTAAGACTGGTGCAAACCATCCCAAGCGGATCAAACAGGCGAGCTATCTGGAAAAAACGCTTCTTTTTTCTTGGTATCCCACAGTCAATTATGGAAAACGAAGTAAATATAAAAAGGCTTTATTTCACAAACTTACAGGTCGTTCAACCCGAGCCGGGCGGCAAAACCAGGATCGGGTGAGTGAGTTTGCGAATTGGTACTCGGGCGATGAATCCAAGGTACTCTAGATCGGATTAATCCTTGCTGGATCGATGATTCGGTTTGGATCTTGGAGATCGCGTGGCTTCGTTACGGCAAAACGAGGGGTTTGGATACTATTGAGGTTCTATTTAGCAGTTAGCACAAGATTGACGCTGCAGGACAAGGATTTGGGCATTAGAACCAGGAAGTGGTACGCGGCACTCCTGGTCCTAGGCCCACAGGGTCGTACGGTAGCGGGGTGCTTGTAACTTTGTTACAACAGGTTGCCAAAGAATTCCGAGAGCCCTGTGGGTTGGTTCTTGAGTAAATTTATATGACGATCCCTTTTCTTGGTCATTTTCCGGAACTCCTCGTAGAACATTCTCGCAGTTCGACAAGAATATCCGTAGCCAAAGGAAAGTTGATTCCTTCGTCCTCTGTCAGCTGATGTGATGTAAGGATCGCCAGGATTTGCCCTTCGGCGTATGTTCTGGTAGGTGCGGTTTTCAGAATGGATCCAAATACGTCGGAACATCGGCTCAATGTTCGCTGTGTAGACGATCGGATAGGATCTCTAACGAAGTATGACGTCCGGAAGTTCTGTTTGAAGTTTTGGTCCCGAGTGCAGTAGCTCATTCAGAGAAATACCCAAATTAGTTCGCTGAGAAGCATTGAAAACCGGTCTCGATTTTGTACTAGAACTGATTTCCTTGATGACGCAATGATGCGGCAAAAAAATAACCCTGAGCAGATTGTAGCTCATCAGGATTGGATACTAAGTCCATATCACCTAAAACCGCATACTCCTGTATGCTCTGTGTGTAAGATTGATGCAGAACAGGATCTCTTTGAAAACGCCTCTCGAGACTCATGAACATTCTATGATAGTCATAACGAGACTCTTCAAGATTTAGACCGATCCTTGATTGGAATTCGAACAATGTGGCGGCCATTTGCGGAACGCTGATAAGTGAGGAGAAAAATTTTCTCACAATCCTTCTCATCAAGAGTGAACTTAGGAGATACAGTCGGCAGACCCTCCTGAACAATAAATCGACGCAGCAGGTCTAACAAATCGTGATCAACCGTACATTGCAGTCCAACAATATGTCGAGTAGACGAAGAAGGTTCCCACGGACAAGATCCAGCACAACGAAGTTTGCTGAGCTGTAGGAGTACTCAAAGGATCATTTGAGACTCCTTCCTTAATGACGTATGAGTAAACCTCTGCACCTAAAATCATATCAATCGAGCCCCCCTGATCGACAAGCGGATCAGCCGATTCCAGTCCCTGAATATGGAGCCAATGATCCGTAGAAATACCAAGAGAGGGTACATAAGACGTAAGGTTCAATAAAACAACACAGCGTGAATAAAAACTAGACACAGAATTAACACATAACGTCACCCTAACATTTACCAAATCTCGAGAGGCTTTTGTGCGTTGGTCGCCGACGCCCTCCACTGTGACGATAGCTCAAAGTCGTTTTAGCTTAACTCTCCTAGAGAGAGAGTCAGAAACAAAAGCTGCTTGATCGCCCTGTTCGAGATGTGCTCGAGAATAATACAAATAGCCATCTGATCCTTCAGTGGAAACGATTGCTGTGGCTAGAAGCACGGGCCCATCTAGTCATAGAGGAGTTTTAGCAAAATGCTAATTGACGGAAGACTCTTTTCTGTACAGCTGTTATTTAATTTGTGTTCCATTTACTACAGCTGTAGTCGCGGCGCTATTTACATTTAAATTAGTTCCGAAAAGTTTCCCTGAATACGCGTTGATGAGGACCCGTTCACTATCGTATTTATCCATGATCGCTCAAGGTTATCACCAGTGACACTTACATTAACTAACAGCTGAACAGGCTCATCTATCAAACTTTCCTTCAAATAATGCAGCTTCTGGACTGACGGCAGAGTGGCCTCATCCTTTACCATCGAACAAAACATCTCCCGGAAGGCAGGCCTTGCTCAAAGTATGGACCAGTTGATTAGTCCTCACGCATAATCAGAAGCTGATCACGGTTTGTACCAAAATTGGAACATTTCTTTTCCAAGTTTTCCAAGTGCACGTTGAGGACGTTCTTGGAAAAGTTCGTTTTACTGGACTTTTTTAAATTGGAAATCGAATTGCAGATGAGTTCCTAAATCCCATACTGCTGAGCAATACAGTCCTTAACGCTCATTTTGATACGGCACTACAGTCAATAAAAGTAAAAAGAATAGAAAAATCGAATAAAATCCATACACTTTAAAAGTTCTATCAAAAGATAAAAAATTACAAAATTCGAATAAAATCGAAACATGTTAAAAAGTAAAAAAAGTCAAAGAAGAACACAATCCTGTCAGTATGACTGCGAAACACTACACAGTATAATAGCGCAAAAAGAAAGCTACGATGTATAGTGCTGCAAAGGATCAGCTGTTCACAAGTCTTCAAACACTTACCAAACGTAGAGCATGGAAAAGCACATGGTATCGCAAACCTGTCATTCTGTGAAGCGACTTGTGAGCAGTGATGGTCTGCCGATCAACACCAAGCATTTCGCACGCACCGTAGAGTGTCACTGCAGAGTGTTTTATTTGTACACTGAGAAAAAAGATGACTACTATCAGAGAAATTAAGAACAGAATACCTCCAATCAGATAATTTTTTGATCCAAGAAAATTTGCCATGTTTCAAGAAATAATTTTTTTCAAATGAAAAAATTATTCCTGTTATAAGAATAATTTGTTTCGATCAGAAAAATATTTGATTGGACACATTCAGTGTTACTGTTACGAACCGTTTTGGTACATAATTAAACTTTGTATTTAATCTATTCAAGATTAAATACAACTTGCCAGGAAGATATACGCAACGTAACCTTTATCAATGTAGCCTGGCGTGACCATTCTTTCGCCCATGGTAATAAGTTAGAGTAGGATTGCAGACGCATGAGCTGTGTGTGAATAAGAGACAAGGATGAAAGAGGGAAGATGACGATACGAATGGCGGCAAGGAGAGTGCCGTAAAAACAACATGCAACGATTGTACCTATATTCACAGCTACATCCAACGACTCACTCGTGGTGCGAGTGCTATTCCTTCTCTTCCAGTGCCCTTCCTATGTAAACAAACGATCTTCTTTGACAGCTGATCTGACCCATAATACTTAACACATAATAATAATAATAGCTAAGTCACTATAGTTTAATTAAAGCAATTTCTTATTATTACAAAATACTTTAAAACTATTATTTAAAGCTAATGGATTGCTTACATACTATTAAAATCTATAAAATAAATTGTGAATAATTAATTATCAACAGTTAATTGAATTCAAGCTGAAAATTTAAAATATCAAATTAATAGAGTCAAATGTATCTCTAAGGCTCAATATGACAGTCACCATTTTTGAGAAGTCAGCAATCCCCAACATAGCTTGCTTCCATAGCCATATTCCAAATTGTCGCTTGACAATATCCAACCAATCAAAATTAGCAATGCTTGCAAAAACGCCCTACCTCACCTATGCGTTCGTACCTTCGAGTCTGTCGCACATAAAAATCTCACGGCAGTTCTTTAATATCTCTTGTACTTCATTCCTATAAATTCAGAGTATAATCTAGAGTCAGTGCATTAATTATTCAAACGAAAACCCTTTTTCATCATCGAGATTTAACGTTAGCAAGGCAGCCGAAAAGGTCCCAGTGAAAAGAAACTAACTGAGGCACATTGCGGCGAATTAACATTTTTGAATTCGCCCGAATTCTGCTTTCTGATTCGTTAAAGCAAATTGAGCCAGCGCGAATCGAATGCGTTTCAATTCATTTTGATGCGTGGTCAAGGTCATTTCGAAAAAAATTAATAAAAATTGCATGCCTCGAGACTCGAACCAGCGATCCCAAGTGTATAAGTCCAGAGGGCGACCACTGAGCTACGGGACTGATTGATATTTATTTACAACGGATCCTTTATCCACAGAGGGTTGGTTTTAGCTCACGAATTCGATTGAATAGGCCAGCCTTTAGCTGTATTCGCGCTGACGAATTCAAGCGAATTGGAGATGGACTTTAAATCTTCGAATTAAAATGAATTGGCTGACTCTGACATTAATTCGTGCTGACACATTCAAATGAATTAGGTCCCCTACAAAATTGTTCGCCGAATTCGGGCGAATAGAAGATTTGAAGATTAAATTACTTATTTGCGAATTAACAAGAATGCACGACCTGCTCCAATACGAGATAGTTGCAGAGCGATATTCACGGAGGCTTCAGCGAATTTATCTCAATTCGCCTCAATTAGTTTCTTTTTACTGGGGGAACATCTTGAAGTAATAAGATGGAATTCATGATCACACAAAATTAAAAAAAATTAATCGAACAAATTTGGCAGCTTGAACCTCCGGTACATTATGGTGATTAGAGTTCATTCAAAGGTTCTTATTATTATTAAATATTATTATCTCGTATGTAACAATACATTTCTTGGATTTAAGTAATCTTTTTTATTGATAGTTGAAAATAAACATTTATTGAAAGTAAGATTACAGTAAAAAGAATACAGAGAAACGAAACTAGTAAACGCTCATACACAAGAGTCAGAGCGGCGAGAGAGATTTCTAAGCAGCAAAATCGGAAGGGAGTCGCAGTGCAATGATACAGTATAAAAGTAGTGCCACACTACACACAAAAATTCCACACCATTATAATAAGTACAATGCTTATATTAGTACCAACCGAAGGAGACATTGATGATGTACAAGACATTATTCTAAAATTTATCAGTGTAATTCCACCTAGAAATTTTTTCGCTTACTGGGTATAATTTTGCCAGATTTTTCACTTTGATTATATAATTATCAATAATTATTCTAGTTTTTATATTCTTAGTTATTACAAATGGCATGAAAACTTTAATTTAAATCGTCGATTTGCCAATAAAGACCATTTTTAAACCAAGATCAGAAATCCCAAGAGAAT
The DNA here is from genome assembly GCA_932066315.1 of Andricus coriarius. Classification (NCBI taxonomy): domain Eukaryota; kingdom Metazoa; phylum Arthropoda; class Insecta; order Hymenoptera; family Cynipidae; genus Andricus; species Andricus coriarius. Next base: position 4,606 of record CAKNWT010282024.1, on the reverse strand, counting down.
ATGCTTAATCGTTCACTTCGTTGGAGTTTACATACAGAAAAAATTAATAAATCTTCATAAAACTATTTATTGTATGTATGTATGTATATCATTAAGCTATTTCCCTTTCGGCGAGCCTCTAGGGGTAAGCGTGACACTACCCGATTCGGATAGTGTTTTTTAGGTGGATAGCTTCTTGTAGTAGATAACTACAAGTGTTGTGGGCTCACCACACCCACCACCGCCAACAGCAACGCAGTAGTACTAGATGGTCACCCATCCAAGCACTAACCGCGCCCAACACTGCTTAACTTCAGTGATCTAACGGGAACTGGTGCTTCCAGCGTGGTATGGCCGTTAAGTATATTTTTATACTATTACTACGTAATTTTCTTATCGTAAAGTAAATGCAAATTTTCAGACGTTTTGAGTTTAGGGATTTGGGGAATATAGAAAAAATAAGTCTTACTTAAATGTTTGAATTGCAATATTAAATTACTCAATTTTTAAATTATCAGTTAAAACAGTGCAAATATTTACGTTTCAAAATATGACTTTTAAAAGTTTCAAAGCGATTTCAATGAAAACTAAGAAGCGATAAAATGACTGTTAAAGATTGTTAATGATTTCAGAAGTTTTAAAATGATTGTCTGATTTTAAGAATTTGCAAATCGACCAAGTCATGGTTAGTTTCCTTTTTCCCATTTCAATAACTTTGAAACTTTTAAAATTGAAATTCTAAACGTATACAAATTTTAACATTTTATTTCATAATATTAAAAATTGAGTAATTTACTATTTTTAATTTAACGTTACCGTTCTTGAATAAAGTAACGCGTTACCTTGACGTTACTTTTTCAGATTAAATTCATGATAAGTTATTTTCAATTCCTAAAAGGTTTGGATAGTTAGTATTCTATTTTAAAGTGTTTTGAAACATAACAATTATATATAAATTTATGTACATTAATCACGTACTTTACATTAATATTGTGTAAGCCTTTTTTTATCTCACACTATAATAAAGTTATTAATTCTAAACCACAAACTTCCCACATAATTTCTTTCTCTTTTAATAAAACTATTTCTTCAAAAAGTTTATCACTCAAACGAAGTTTTTTTAACAATAAGAATGGATCCTGCTACACAGTCCGGCAAGGATCAGTTTCAAAAATAAAATGAGGTGAGTCTTTTAGATTTTTAGACGCTAAAAACGAATCCGGCAGCGGAAATTGTCTGGCACGTCAGGTTTTGGAGTAACTTTAGGTTAAATGGTAAAAAATGGCCCTACAAAATTGAACCGCCGGCGATCAAAAGGGGATACGCCCGAAACGCCGTCGTTTGAGTTGGCCCCAGGGTCATATTCTTTTTTAGGTCCAATTTTAATTTTTTAATAACATATTCCAGTAGGAAATTTTATTGTGCATATTTTTAGTCCTATAAATAAATGTGATAACTTCATTATTTTTCGAAATAATCAAGAAAATCTTACTTTTTTCTGCAATCGCAAAATACGATTTTTTTGTCTTCAACTCGCCACAAATTCTAGAATAATAGGAATTTTGTAATAATGATTTCAGAAAATATGCACCATCATATAAAGAAACTAATGGTATTCATGGAATTCCAATGAATTTCCACTAAAAATTTACAACGATTTTTATTCTTCTCATGGCGTAAATTGGATATTGAAAGTTTCAAACGCTTCGGGAGTCGAACGAATTTTCAAAAAATTAAAATTAACGGTCACCTAAACTTTTGTTAGGATTGAAGGAAGTTTTTAAGAAAATATCAGGCAATTATGTTATACAGTTTTAAAACCACAATTGATTTAAGATCTCAGCGCCGTCCCGTGGCCGGCTTGACCTCCCAATCGCCCGCTGTTATACAGACGTTGTTATTGCAGGACGAGCTAGCACGCGTACGGGACGGCGCTGAGATCTTAAATCAATTGTGGTTTTAAAACTATCAAACATAATTGCCTGATATTTTCCTAAAAACTTCCTTGAATCCTGACAAAAGTTTAGGTGACCGTTAATTTTAATTTTCTGAAAATTCGTTCGACTCCTGAAGCGCTTGAAACTTTCAATATCCAATTTGCGCCATGAGAAGAATAAAAATCGTTGTAAATTTTTGGTTTCAATTCATTGCAATTCTATGAATACCGTTAGTTTCGTTATATGATGGTGCATATTTTGTGAAATTTTTATTACAAAATTCCTATTATTGTAGAACTTGTGGCTAGTTGAACACAAAAAAATTCTTATTTTGCGATTGCAGAAAAAAGTAAGATTTTCCTGATTATTTCGAAAACTAATGAAGTTATCACATTTATTTATAGGACTAAAAAAATTCACAATGAAATTGCCTACTAGGATATGTTATTAAAAAATTAAAATTTTACCTAAAAAAGAATATGACCCTGGAGCCAACTCAAACGACGGGGTTTCGGGCGTATCCCCTTTTGATCGCCAGCGGTTCAATTGTAGAAATATTAGATATGCACACGGCTCTCTTATAAACTCTGGACGGAAAACGTTTTCAAAAGCACGTAGACAAACTGAAGGGTGCTCACGAGTAGCCCTAATAAAAAATTACGTAATAGCATTAAATTTTCCTTCTCAGGATGGCAGTGTCAATACCTCTGACTAAACAACTCAAAGGACAGTCTTACCAAACCTTGATTCGTTCAAAGGGAAATATTTCCGAGCAGCAATTCCCAAACGGGCCTTTGGAAGAATTGGCAACTAAATATAATTTCTCGAAACCTGCTTTCACCCTCATGAAGACAGCAGGCCCTCCTAATGATAGAAAGTTGTTTTGAAATGTATTCTAGAAGATGTAGAGCAAGGAAATTTATTCATACAAATAAGTCATGGAGAAATAAAACCTAAAATGGATGTCTAACTTTAGTAGTTGTAATATAGTTAGTAACTATAGTATATCAAATTATATTATAAAAATATAATGTTAGAGATAGTAAAAATGACATACTTCAGACTAAAATGAATTCATTTGTTGGATCCTTTATTCCAATTCATCGATGTTTCGAAAACGAATGGTTTTCCTCATCAGGATAATTAAAAAGAGAAGTCTATAAATCTGATAATCAGTATAGAATAGTTCCAAATTCTCCTTTTCCCACTATTCTATAAAAAATTGTGGAAAAAAACTGATGTGAAAAAGTGAAAAAGTGAGGTTAAGGAATGGTATTGACATATTTACCTTTAGGTTATCTTCCTTTTTGGTTACATTTTTTTTTATATTTTAAACTTAAAGTTGAAAATTAAATTCCAATGGTATTTTCAAAAAATTTTAATTAACAATAATAATTTTATAATAAACATAGTGAAAAGTGCGGAGGCAAATCTATCGTCTTGTTCCACTTTTCAAACGAGAAAAAGAAAACAAGAAACATTAAGAAAGACAGAAAGAGCATTGCTGTATCATCAATTTATATATAAAGTTACAAAAATTTCGAAAAAATTCTGATAACATAAATTTAATAAAAAATAAATAAATAATCTGCCCGCTGCGCGGGCACATTCTGCTCGCGCGCTGCGCGCGCGGCTAGCTAGTTTGAGCGCGCTTAGGGCGCGCAAGTGTTGGTTTTCGCGCTTCGCGCTCGATAATGCATTTACCTCGTACTACGAGCTCGTTTTTTGTATTTCCCCCACATTTGTGCACAGACCTTTTAAAATTAAAGGTCAAAGCGTCGACAACTGTAATTTGGTGATTATGAATTCTCTTTTGTTAAAGCTCCTTCGGCTTTAACGAAGACATTCTCATCACGTATCTCATGCTTCGCACTGGATTTTGTCATCTTGTCACCTAAAGACTATACCAAAGCCCAATCCAGAAAAAAGGGGGTGGGGTCAAATTTTACATAAACCTGATACCTTCTCTGATGAGAATGTAAAAAAACTGAATTTCTCACAAAATAGTGCATTTTTCAGATGATTTGTTGAAGTTTTGACCAAAAAAGATAGTTATTTAACCAAATATTTGTATTTTCAACAAAATAGTGAAATTTTCATTAAAGATTGAAAAAAAAGAGTTCCTTAAGATAGCGGAAAGTAGTTAATCAACGGTCTCTAATCTTTAAAGTTAATCTTTAAATTATATCAATATTCTCAAATGTAAAAAAAGGCTTAAGGATTTCATTTATATATACATATACTTATTTTTTACGTTAATTTTTATGATCTTGTCTCGTGTGTGGTTTTTTCCAAAAATTGAATTTTGTATTTTCAATGCTATTGTTTACGAATAAAACAAAAACTACACATCCTATCAAAAAGTGATTCATAACACATTTGCAGGGTATTCAAAAAGCAACGATTTTCACCTTCTGATTTTTTTCATATCGTGCGTTTTTTGGCTTAAAATGTTAATTTTCGTTTGTTTGTTTTTAGTACTATGAATATCCGTCCATAGATTATACTCTCTGGTCATGGTTAGAGTTGATTTCACAGAAGAGTGGGACTGGAAGCATCTGTCGTCGGAAGATTGTAAAATCTGTAGAGATAAAGATAACCCTGAAACTGTCTATCTGAAAAGTGAGTATATTATCTAATAAGAGGAAAGGACGAAGAAAGAAAACATAATGATATAAACTCAATGGTAT
>CAKNWT010282018.1:0-13115 GCA_932066315.1 Andricus coriarius | reverse complement strand
CTTTTTCCATAGTGAGTATTTTTTGTTTGAGAATGAAGAACTCTGGGTTACATGATAAGAGAAGAGGCTCAAAGAGATAAATTAAGAACAAGGGCGAGAAAGGGGGCGTGGAAATTCGAAGAGATACTAAGGAGGGAAGTTAGCGGTTAAGTATTACAGAGAGGTGGAAGAAAGAGAAAAGAGTAGAGTTAACGCGATGGGAAGAAGAAAGAGAGTTTTTTTTAGCGATCGAGGGATAGGAGGAGGAAATATAGACAATGAAGAAGTGGAAAAAAGATATAGAGATAGGTAATAGAGAGATGGGGGATGATAGGGGACACAAGATATAATAAATGGTATAAGGTGATAAAAAGAGAAGGATTGCCAAAATATCTGGAAGGAAATGATGGGGGAAAATCTATGATGGGGGAAAAGAGATGGACAAGAATAGCTAGATGGAGACTAGGAAATGAAGTAAAAGAATCAATCTATTGGCAGAAGGATGAGAAGCGAATATGCAGAGTATGTGAATGGGTAGAGGAGACATGACAGCATATATGGGATGGTTGTATGAGAGGCAAGGAGGAGAGAGGATGATGGCAAGAGAATGTTAAGGAAATTTTAAAGGAGAAGGGACTGAGAGAAGAATGGATGAAGGGGTTAAAAAAAGCTGAAGTAGTTAAAGAAGAAGAACGAGGGTCTGTGGGGGAGAGGTATTAGAAATCATGAGTGGGAAGGAAAGGAGGAGAAAAAGGAGCTGCATTAAAGCAATTATATAAGTACATACAAAGTAAGTTTCAATCATATTTCCATATACGTGATCCTTATGAAGTATAATCGAGCCAAGCCTTTTTTTATAGTGAGTATTTTTTGCTCACAGCAAAGACTCTAAAAGTCGTCTATAGAATTTGGTCTATATAATTTTGAAATGATTGGGACGACCTACATATAAATATTTCTTTCTAGCCTCTTTAACAAAACTTGCACGTTCGCCGTTTCGTGAACCGTATACTTTTTTGAAATTCGCTACTTTTGGTGGCAGTAGGCATCGGTTACGGCGCGAGCGACACTTTGCACGCGCCCACGCCTTCTATCACGGGACATTCAGCGGCAGTACGTGCAGCATCTTTGAATATCATTACCCTCGTTTCTCAAGATCTTGCCACCCTCGTACATCTCTAAGATCCCTCGACGTTTCAAACGGAAGTTGCACTTTACGCGTCTATGCAGCCTTGCGCTTTCAACCTGAGCGCACTCGAAAAGCAACGTGCCCTTCCGTCCCGTAAAGAGAAAAAAGAGAAAGGGGGAAAGAACTTAGCACGTAAAAGACGGCCAAGTTGCTCAAGACGTTCTTTTGCCAGCAGTAGTCGATGCAAATGGGCACATACGTTGCCGCCATTTCATTATTTCACGGCTTGGTTGGCACTCAAGTACGAAATTAGGGGCTGTTCAAAGTAGGCGGATCGGGGGTTAACGGAATTTCTGACGATTCGTCACGATTTGTGACGCAGAGTGACGGGGATAACGCAGAATGTGACACCACGCATGGAAAATATAAATATGATTAACCATTTTTTGAAATGCTTGAAAAAATGAAAATTAGATATTTTATTTTACAAGTGAAGCATCTAAATACAGATTTCGAATTCTTTCCCTTATTTATCTCTTTACGCCTTTCTTAAAAAATTTTTCTTTTTCCCTGTTTTCAAGAAACTTTTCCTTTTTCTCATTTCATTCGCTCAAATGCGAAATGAGTTAATAGAATCCGATAAGAAAATCCAACTATTTTCCGTTGAAAGTTAATTCTCATTAAATGAAACATCAACTATTATATTTTTGGTTCAGAATTCATTTCTTTTGGTTGAAAATTCTACTATTTAATTGAAGATTGAACTATTTTGTTAAAAATTCGTTTTCCTTAGTTGTAAATTAATTTTCTTTACTCAAAATTCAATAAATCCATTTTTGTCTGAAAATTCGTAGTTTTTAGTTAAAACTTCAACTATTACATTTTTCATCGAGAATTCATCTTTTTTATTAAAAAATCAACTACTTGGTTGAAAGTTGAACTTTTCAACTCAAAATTTAACTATTTCATTATTCAACTAGGTTGAAAGTAGTTTGGAAGTATTTGGATGAATATTGAACCATTGCGCTGAAAATTCGTTTTTTAGTTTTATATTAATTTCCTTCACTGAAGATTCAACTAAGCCCTTTTTGCCTAATTAGTTAAAAATATATTTTATTTGTTAAAAAGTCAACTACTTCGATGAAAATTGAACTACTTCGTTAAAAAACACATTTTATTAGTTGGAAATCCATCTCTTTAGTTGGGAATTTAACAATTTTGTTAATTTTTTTCCGCTGTTGACTGAAAAATCTTTCTTGATCAAAAATTCATCTCTTTGGTTGCAAATTTCTCTATTAAAAATGCAACTTTTTGTTAAAGAATTGATCTGTTTTGGTTAAGGGTACTGTTTTCTAGAGAATTTGCGTTTTTGGTTTGAAAAGTCAACATTTTGGCTAAATGTTTTTTCTCTGTTGACTGAAAAATCGTTCCTGATTAAAAATTCAACTCTTGTTGAAAATTGGTCTATTTTGTATGAAAATTCATCTCTTTTGGTAGAAATGTGATCTTTTTGAGTTAAAAATGCAACTGCTTGGTTAAAAATAACTCTATTTTATTTAAAACTAAAATATTTTTGGTTGAAATGTCAACTGTATCGTTTTTTGTTGAGAATTCATCTCTTTTATGTTTTTTATTTTAAATTAAAATCTTCTTTCCGTTAAAATATTACCATTATATTTTTCATTCAGAATTAATCTTTTTTTATTGAAAATTCAACTATTTGATTGAAAGTTGAACATATTTCTTAAAAATTCATTTTTTTGTTGAGGATTAATCATTATAGTCAAGAATTTAACTTTTTTTGAAAAATTAATAATTTTGTTTAAATTCAACTATTTTTCAAGTTTAATCTTTTTTGTTTAAAAATTGTGCTATTTGATTAAAATTCAACTATTAATTTTTTTGCAGTTGTTTCCTCCTGACGATTATATTTTTAGTTATGAATTCTATTATTTGGTTAGAAATTCCACAATTGTAATTATTTTTCGTTGCACATTCAACTATTAAATTTTTTGTTAAAAATTAAACTATTTAGTTAAAAAGTCATCTTTTTTGTTTGAACCTTCAACTACCTTGTGGAAAGTTTGTCTTTTGGATTGAAGGTTAATCTTTTTTGGATTAAAAATGTATCTTTTTTAGTGAAAAATTCAACAATCTTTTGAAAAATTCGTCTTTTTAACTTGAAAATATGTCTATTTGGTTAAAAATGCAACTGTTTGTGGTTGAATTTAATTCTATTTAGTTTGAAAATTCGATCATTTGGTTGGAAATTCGTCTTCGAAGGTTGAATATTCAAATATTTGGTTAAAAATTCATCTCTTTTGCTTATAAGTTCAACTATTTGATGTAAATGCAACTGTTAAGTCTGAAATTAATTTTTTTTAAATGAAAATTGAACTATTTGGATGAAAAATTATTTTCCTTGGTAGAAACAAAATCTTTTTGGTTGAAAACCTAATCTGTAGGGCATTTTTGATACTACAATGAAGGAATAAAGCAAAAAAATCCGTGAATCCGTGGAAGGAACCTTTAAAGAAATACACGTTTTAAAGTTCGACGGAAGGCTAAGTTTATATTTGTGGAGATTGAATTGGCACTTCAGAATTGGAAAACGATTCATTTTTACTTAAAAAGCCTATTAAATTACACGCGGAACGATGAGGTAGTTTTATGTTGTTAAGAAAGATTAATAGAACAACGTTTTTTTATGAGAAGCTTTCGTTTTATAACATTTACTTTTATGGCCATGCACTCTCTATTTATGACAAAAGAACAATAAAACGCACAGTAAAACAAAACATCTTAATAATACGAGATCAAAATGCTTGAATATCATTATTGCGGTTATATCTTATAAAACAGATTTTTCTCCAACAATGAATTACTTTAATAAAATATTCAAATGCGATGTAAATTTGCTCACGTCTTCGCTTGAAACTTGAGAGAAAATTATGAAATCAAAATGAGAAAAGACAAGCACAAAAGTAATGATAAATATGATGGATGACATGAATGGAGGGGAGGTGGTGAAAAACGATCATGTGAGCGAAACGAAATGGGTCTCGGTCGTGATAAATATTCAAAGGTGAAATTTAAAAGTTCCCTCAGAGAAGGAAGAATTCCCTTCGTCGTTTTGTGTCGCACTGAAGGATCCTTCGCATTAATGGCAAAGTCGAGAAAGAAAATAAATTCGAGCACCAGGATAAGAAAAAGAATACGAGGAGGCCCGACTTTTCTGATCTTAGCAAAAACTTTGAAGCATCTGTCCATCGAAATTTCGGTCTGTTAGACGAGACTAACTCAAAGTGCTCGTATTTTTTTAGATAAAACTATGGGGGAGGACTTTTTATGAGATTAAAAACTCGAAAGTGTGCATCTCAAAGTTTTCCTCGTCTGCAATCGCGTTTTATTTGTTCAAACAATGAATAAGCTTCTTGTAATCAACGGCAAACTTTTCAACTCCACGAGGACCGAAAAAGTAAAAGTCGAGGTGGAAAGTTTTTATCTCAAGAGAGTAAAGAACATACTTGAAATTCATTGAAAGGAGGAATAGAGCGTGTATGCCACAGACTTTGTCCAAATTTAGTTTTGAAGATATACCTATTACATTCATAAGTCATTATGAACTTTTCTAATATGGGGCTGTTCAAAAACTACGTTACGCTCTTTTCAACCATTTTTCTACCCCTCCATCAAAATAGGGGGTATAGGTACCATATTGAATTCAATGCGAAACGCTTCAAATTTCAAGTAAAAATATATTGCATTTTTAACAAAATAGTTGAGTTTTTAACCAAGAAAAGATTAATTTTCTACCAAGAAAGATAATTTTTTAACAAAATTGAATTTTCAACAAACAAACAAATTAATTTTAGATTAAACAGTTGCATTTACATCAAATAGTTGAATTTTTAAGCAAAATAGACGAAGTTGTACTCAAATGGTCGAATTTTCAAACGAAAAAGAATTAACTATAACTGCAGTTTCTTTTTTAACCAAACAGTAGAATCTTCAAGCCAAATGTATGAATTTTTTCGAAGACATTCGAATTTTAAACCCAGAACTTTACCGAAAAAGATGAATTATCAATTAAAAAAATATGAATTTTCAATCCAAAAGATGATTCTTCAAGAAAACAGTTGAATTTTCGAAAAAGATGACTTTGACAAATCAGTTGAAATTTAGACTGATTAATTACATTTGTAACAAAATAGTTCAATTTTTAGGCGTATGGTTGAAAATGTTAACTACTATGAATTTTCAACACAATGATTGAATTAAAAAAAAATTAATTATCAACCAACAGTTGCATTCACCACCAAATAGTTAAACTTTCAAGCAATAGGAACAAATATTCAACAAAATAGTTGCATTTTTAACCAAATATTTGAATTTTCAATTCAAAAAGTCGAATTTTCTATCCAAAAAGACGAATGCTAGACAAACAGTTAGACTTTCAGTTAAAGAAATAATAATTTGCAACAATGTTTTTATAATAATTTGATTATTAAATTTGAGGTAATTGATTAATAAATTATTTATAATAATATAGATAATTATATTAATGTAAATTTTAGCAATAAAATTATTTTTGTTTAATTTGGAATTTGTTTTTTAATAAGAAAAATTTGACATTTTTTTGCTTAATCCCTTCATTTTAGTATCAAAAAGAGCCTACGTTTACATTTTTAACCAAAGAGATGCATTTTTAAACTAAAAAAATGAATCTTCAACCAAAAAATTCTTTCACCTAAGAGATCGACTTTCAATCGAGTAGATTAATTTTCAATCAAAAAAAGATTCAATCTCAACAAAAAATATAATAGTTGATATTTTAACCAAAAAAAATCGATTCTAAATAAGAAACAGTCTAATTTAACAAAAAACATTAATTCTCAACAAAAAATGTAATAGATTATAATTTTAAATGAAAAAGTTAAATTTTTGACCAGAAAATATGAATTTTCAACAAAAAGGTTTAATTAGAACCAAATAGTTGAATTTTAAGACAAAAACGATCAAGTTTCAACCAAAGATGGAATAGTTAAATTAGTTCAACTTTCAATGAAGTAGTTGAATTTTCAATCAAGAAGATTAATTTTCTACCGAAAATACGAATTTACAACAAAATGCATACATTTTCAATCAAATTATTGAATTTTAAAATAAAAAAATCAAATTTTCAACCAATGATTGAATAGTAACATTTTCATTAAAAACATTAATTTTTCATAAAGGAAAAAAGAATTTTTAACAAAATAGTTACATTTTCAACTAATAAAATGGATGGTGGACAAAATAGTTCATGTTTCAACTAAGTAGTTTTATAAACCAAAAAGAGATAACTGGTCGATGAAAAATTTAATGGTTGAATTTTTAACTAAAAAAGATTAATTTTCAGACAAAAATGGAAAAGCTGTATTTTCAGTTCAAAAAAATTAATTTTCTAAAAAAAAAAGTTGAACGAAATAGGTACATTTCCAACCAATAGAATAGATTTTTAATAAAGTAGTTCAACTTTTAACCAAAAAGTTGAATTTTCTATAAAAAAATATGAATTTTCAAGAAAATTGTTGAATTTTCACCAAAATAGGTACATTTCAAACAAAAAGATGAAAAAAGTAGTCTAACTTTTAACCAAGAAGTCGAATTTTGAATCAATAAGATTAATTATCTGCCAAAAAAGACAAATTTACAACAAAATACATCAATTTTCTACCAAATTGTTTAATTTCAAACTCAAAACGACCAATTTTCAAACAATAATGGAAAAGTTGAATTTTCAGTTAAAATAATTTTTTTTTAACCAAAAAGAACGAAATTTGAACAAAATAGTTAAATCTTCAATCAATAAAATAAATTTTGAACAAAATAGTTCAAGTTTCAACCACATACTTGAATTTTCAACAAAAAAAGACGAATATGTTCGATAAAAAATTGAATAATTGAATTTAAAGTAAACAAAATTAATGAACTACTAAAAACAAAAACGAGTTTTCAACAAATTAGTTAAATCTTCAACAAAATATTAAAATCTATAACCAAAAGAGATAAATTGTAAACCAAAAATATGATACTGGACGTTTCAATTCAATAGAATTAACTTTCAACGAAAAATGGTTTGATTTTCTTATCGGGCTCTATTAATTCAGTTCACATTTAATAGAAAAGATAAGAAAAAGGGGAAAAGGATAAGTTTCTCGAAACCAGGGAAGAAAAGAGGAACTGTTTTAAAGGCTGCGTCTAGACGTCCGGGATTTCAGGACGAGACACTGCGTACCTGTTTTAAAAAGGGGTATTTAAAATAATTGTTATTCATATTTATGTTTTGCATGTGTGGTGTCTCATTCTGAACTATCCCCCACGTCACAAATTGTCGCAAAACATGTTAACCTCCCCCTGGCAGTGTGACGTAGTTTTTAAACGGCCCCCTATTACTTTATCATTAATTTTCAACTGAGGGGATTAATAGTAAGTGACAAATAAGAATCTGGATCACTTGGAAAAGTCGCCAAAATGGAAACGAAGAGGTGCAAGTACGATAAAGTGGATGAAGACGAATCACTTTTATCCCTGTGACCTCTCTTTTAGAGTCTTAATTGGCTTGCGGTACGAGCTGTTCCCTCAGGAACGGGGACCGGAACGGAACTGTAACCACTTTGCCTAACGCGAATTTTATCGGGCCTGGGTGAATGCATCAAATCATAAATTTTACGGCCGAACCAGGGAAGATGCTTCGCTCTCGAGGTGTCCATAAAATTTATGGATTTAAGGGGTTCAGAGTTCGCTCTGTGCCATCCTCGTCGTTCCATTGAATCTTAGAACTACGGATGTGCTACCAGTGGATTTTCGAGAACCTACTCTGATCATCACGTCACATCGTTTTTAGCTTTATTCTCTTTATGAAAAATGCGACGATGATTGCAATTTTCAAAACGATTTTTTATCGTTTTCATGTACTTGTTTTAAAACAGGCACAATTGCGAAGGTAGACGTTTTAAAATCCTTTTACCAGCTTTAGGGGCCGATCAAAAAATTAGTCACCGTACCTGGGGGGATAGGAATTTGATATTTTTTGATTAAAAATGTAACTGTTTGGTATAAATTTAATCTGTTTTTGTTAGGGATTCAACTATTTTGTTGGAAATTTAATAAGCTGGGTTCTTGACAGTGGCTAAAAGAAGGCAATTTTGCATGGGTGACCTATTATACTCCTTATTCGCAGATGAAACCCCTCATTACATATTTGAATTATTCACCTTTGTTGATAGAAATCCTAACCAGGCAAGACTTTGTGATAGAGGTTTACTCCTAAAAATTCCAACTCATAGAACTTGCAAAATGCAGAGGTCATTCATAATAAGGGGTGCCCGCCTGCGGAATAAACTTCCGCCTTGTATTAGAGAGGCTCCCTCACAGCATCATTTTAGGAAGAGTTTCTTTAAATTTTTATTAGATAATACGAACTCACTGCTCGAAATAACACATTGGTAGTGGCTTTTTTGAACATGCTATATACTTATGGCCGGTTGCTCTTGCTCCTCTTGCTATTTCACTATAATGCAAATTGTGCTTCAATGCTTCCTTAGTTATTATTTGTTGCTTAAGCTTGAGTAGATTTTTATAGATTTAGTACATTTTTATACAACTAAGCTATTATTTATATTTTTGGTTGATTTCTTCAATTTCAGAGTTTATTACTCACTACTTCTTTCGTTTATAAATATTTTTTTTGTTTCATGTTATCAGTCTACGTTCAAGGACCTTAGATTTAAGTAAATATGTATAATATAATTTCTGTTCAATAGAGGGCTACTTAGACCTAGGAACTTTTTAATCAATTATAAATTACATATTTTTTTAGATTTATTTTGTTCATGGAAAAGGGGACGATGATTGCAATTTTCAAACAGATTTTTTATCGCTTTCATGTAATATTATTATTAGGGTAGAAAATTCCATTATTTTGTAGAGATTTCGCCTTTTTCGCTTGAAAATTCATTGATTTGGTTGACATTTTTTTCTCTCTTGAATGAAAACTCTTTCTTGGTTTAAAATACATCTCTTTTGATAGGAATTTGATATTTTTTAATAATTTAATAATTTTTTTCAAAATTCAACTATTTTGTTAGAAAATTTATGTTTTTTGGTCTAACATTGAACTCTTTTGTTAAAAATTCGGCTTCTTGGATAGAAAATTCGTTCTTTTCGATTAAAAATTCAGATATCTTCTAAAGACTTCGTCTTCTTGGCTTGAAAATTCAACTATTTTATTTAAAATGAAAGTATTTGAGGTTTAAGTTTAATCTTTTATGTTTCAGAATTCAACCAATTGTATAAACACACCTTTACAGGTTGAAAATTCAACTATTTGGTTAAAAATTCCAACTATGTCGTTGAAAGTCCAATTTTTCAGTTGTAAATGCAACTGTTTGGTTGATAATTAATTTTTTATACAAATTTAGTTATTCGGTTGAAAATTGATCTTTTTGTATAAAAGTTAATTTGTTTGGTAGAAAATTCAACTATTTGGTTAAAACTTGAACTATTTGGTTAAGACTTGAACTATTTTATTGAAAACTCCTCTCTTTTGCTTGAAAGTTAAACGATTGGATTGTGAATGCAACTGCTTGGTCTCAAATTAATTGTTTTGTTTGCTGACAATTCAACGAATTGGTTGACGAATCACTTTCTTGCTTAAAAATTCGTCTTTTCAGACTTAAAAGTCAACGAATTTCTGAAACATTCGACTTTTTATCTTGAAAACTTACCTCTTTCGTTGACAATTCATCTATTTCGGTAGAAGATTAATCCTTTTTTCGTTAAAATTGAACCATTTTGTAGAAAATAAATATATTTTAACATTAAATCTTAAGAGTCGTTACCTATATATTAGTTTTATTTTAAAGAATTTACTCCCCTATTTACGTTTATCACATTAAATCCAAGAAAAAATGGCGAATCTAATCGGAGGGTGGGGGGGGGGGGGGTTTCACGTCACCATGATGTTCTGTGACGAAGTTCCTTTACATTGATGTCTTGTAACTCTTGGTCAAACTCAAATTTTCGCTGCCCTACGGTAGTTTTAAAGGTCGAACCTTAAGCTTTAAAACACAATATAATAGGTGGCGGCCCTGCGGACTTAACCTCAAAAATCATTAGTGAATGCAATGGTGTCTGAAAAGGAACAATTGAGACATTGCATTTCTTTGCATTCCAATTGAAAAAAATGCAGCTGAGACGACCGAAATGATTTGGTCAGCCTTATGAGAAGGTGCCGTGACACATAAAACGTGTACAAAGTAGTTCCAGAAATTTCACAATGGTAATTTTTGAATTGGAATGCAAAAAGAATGCAGTATCTCAAATGTTCCTTGTCGGACGCCATTGTATTCACTAATGATTTTTTAGATTAAGTCCGCAGGACCGCCACCTATTAGATTGTATTTTAAAGTTTAAGATTCGTCCTTTAAAACTACATTAGAACGGAAAAAATTAAAGTTTGACCAAGAGTTACAAGACATCAAAGTAAAGGCACCGAATTAATTTGTAAACCTAATACGATTTTTTATGAATAGATAGGTGGATATATAAAATCATCACCTGCAATGATAACTCGAGCTGTGTGGCTGATCTGTCCCTCGCCGTTTCGCGCGATGCACGTGTAATCGCCAATATCTTCATTCCTGATGGTCGAAATTCGCAGTTCTGTGCCGTCGTTAAAGATGCCGATGGTCGTTGATATTTCAACAGGATTGGCGTCCTTATACCATAGGATTTCCGGCGTCGGCGTTCCTTCCGCTTGGCAGTTGAGAATTATCGCATCTCCCAGATTTACGTAGATTATCTCCTCAGGAGTAATACTAAATCTAGGAGGCGCTGAAACAGAATTTGATACATGAGTTACTCCATTACTGAACTTGAATTGCATATCTCTATACAAGAGCAGTAATAGTTGAAGATTATCTGTGAAGAGCAAATTAGAGCGAATTCAGAGAGTAAAATAAGAAAACCTACAAAAAGTTATTTTTATTCTGCATAATAGAGAAAAGTCCCTCGTATTAAATTAGTTTTAAGAGACGCCCAAAATGAACGATCTTCGATACTAATGGGCCCTCGTGGAGATCTTTACTTAGTGGATGTGATTGGAGTAAACAATATGGATCTTACGATGGGATTATCAGTCAGTTTGCGTATTTTTGTGTGATCTATGACATATGATGACTTTGTGAAGCTCTTCGCCTGGGGTGATTGCTAGAGAGATAGATCAGTGACCTGTGTCAGAACGGTGTTGCGGATGAACGTTTGTTGATACAATAATAATAAAAATAATAAATTGGTAATCCGTAAGGAAGAGTTGAGACAAGGCGTACTTCAATTCTTTTATTGAATTTAATTGGCTTGCATTGGCGCGATTTTCAAATCAAAATTTTAATTGTAAGAGGATATAATACAGAATAGAGTAGGGATGTGAGTCAATGAAACGTTTCACTGAAACATTGAAAGTTACATGAAGCAATGCAACTTTGCATTATATCAAAGTTCCGGAAAAGTCCGAAAGTTTCATAATATATTAAATTCAATTTGAATTGCTTTGAATTTTCAACTAAAAGTATGAATCTTTACTAAAAAAAAGAAATTCTCAACGAAAAATGTAATATCTGACTTTTAAAAGAATAAAATTTTGTATTTTTAGCCAAACACAGTTTTATTCTACCAAAAAATACGAATTTTCAATAAGATAGTTGAATCCTCAACCAAAACCGATTAATTTACAAATCCGTAAATTCGAATCAGTAAAAGGATTACTAATTTCAATCAGAGACTGAGTTCTAGCAATGAAGCAATTATTCTCACTGATAAATTAGTGACTGTTACTGATTTATCATTTAAAAAATAACTGATTTATATCTAGAATTCAGTCATTACATGATATTAGTAAACAAATTTACTGTTTCAAATTTATAGAGAACCAAACAGATGCATTTATAACTGAAAAAAGTATATTTCTTCCAAAAGAAATGAATTTTCAAATCCAAAAGACGAAATTTCAACAAAATAGTTGAATTTTCGACCAAAAAAGATTAATCAGTGAAAAATAACTGATTCATAGCTATAACTCAATCACTAATTGATACTGGTAAAATTTGTAACTTATTAAAATTTTCAGAGAGGCATCAGTGGCATTTTTAACAAAAAAAGATGAAATTTCTACCAAAAGAGATGAGTTTTCAAACCAAAAAGACGGAAATTGAACCAAATAATCGAATTTTCAACCAAAAACGATTTATCATTTATCATTTTTTTATTTGTTGACTGCAGTCAACAAATAAAAAAAATGTCAATGAAATTGTGGAATTTTCAAGCGAAAAAGACGAATTTCATATGAAACAGTCCAATTTTAATCCAAAAGTATGAATTTTCAAACAAAACGTTAAGTTTCAATCAAATTATTAAATTTTAAATCAAATAGATAAATTTTCTGCGAACAAGATGGACTTTCTACAAAAAATTTAAACAAACAAGTTAAATTTGCGACCAAAGATATTAATTCTCAAATTAAATAATGAATCTGTGACAGAAATAGTTAAATATTCAGTAAGAAAACGTAAATTTCAACCACCAAAAAAAGGAATTAAAAAAAATAGTTACATTTTTAAAGAAAAAGATGAACATTCAATTAAAATGATTTATCCTCTGACAAAAAATTGTAACAAAGTACTTAAACTTTTAACCAAATAGTGGAATTTGCAAAGAAAAAATATGAATTTTCAACAAAGAATGTAATAGTTGATGTTTCAACCAAAAAACTGAATTCTTAAAGAAATATGTAATAGTTAATACTTTAACCGAAAAATATTTTCATATCGACGCCTCCGTTCAATATGAGACTATGTGCTGATAGCGCCGTGTATGAGACTATGGGCTGTGTATAAGCATAGGGAATAGTCTCATACAGGGCGCTGTCAGCACATAGACTCATATTGAATGGAGGCGTCGATATCAA
>CAKNWT010282012.1:0-10113 GCA_932066315.1 Andricus coriarius | reverse complement strand
TACTTTAATACAAAATTATAACCTAAATAATTTAAGAATAATAGTAAATTAAAAATTAGAAAATTCTACACTTTTTTTGGTGATTTTCTTCCTTACCTGTCGACCTGTCACGAAAACATAACTTCTCCTTCCTACTATTGCAGAAGATGAAAAGACCTTTTTGGCGCGAAAATTGCATGGAATCTCGCGAACAATCGTTTCGATACACAATGTCACATAAAATTAAATGTATGTTAAATGAATTTTGAACAATTCTTCCACTCAAAAGTATTTTGTTCAATTTGACGTTTCCTTCTTGAGGTTATGTTCCACATGATGGTTTTCGTATCATAAACCTGTCACTTTTTATCCAATTTTGAGCAATTTTTTGAATATTCTTCAACTTTAATATTGATACTTAATTTTTAGTGTTTTTTAATAATAATTTACTTATTATTTTAAAAAGTTTCTATCGAGGGGCACTTGTGACCCTGGAAATAGCTATATGATACAGCTCTGTCGCACTTACACACATCACATTACGTAAATGAGCACTACTATTGGTTGTTCCCTTTCTACATACCTCATTTGACGATTTTTGACGATAACGGTCAAATGACCAGGCAGAGGGTTAAACTCTTTGAAATCTTTTCAAATTATTAAAATCAACTAAAAATTCCTTGGAATCTTTTAAGATTCCCTAAAATATTTAAAATCCTACAAAATACCTCACTTCTCGTGAGATAATTCTTTAAAATCCACTATAATAGTTTAAAATTCCGTGAAATACTATGATGATATTAACAGAAATACTTGAGAACTGATTAAAATACCTTGAGGGCTATTCAAATCTCTTAAAATAATAGAAATCCTCGGAAATCTTATAAAATAACGTAAAGTCTTTGAAAATATCTTAAAATCTTACAAGTCCGGTAATACTTTGAAATCCCCTTAAATTAATGAAAAATTCATTGGAATGTTTTACAATTCCTTGAAATATTTCAAATTGAAAGATCTTGAAAATACCTTAGAAGTTTTAAAAATATCCCTAATATCTTTAAAATCCCTTCAAATTCTTGAAATCTATTAAAAATTTCTCGAAATCTTTAAAAATACCCTGAAATATTTCAAAAGAATTCAAGTCAATTCAAAAATAGATATATACCTGAATTGAACAGTGATTAACCCGCGAGTTAAGTTATTGTAAGAAAAGTGACTAATGTGATCTGTTTATTCAAAAAAGTGATTTGAAGTGACTAATAATAAATATGTAGCAGCCCTGAGTTTTTTTAGTTACTTCTTACAGAAATTGTCTGATTTGTTACTTTTTTTCAAAATCTCTGACTCTTGGAAGCTTTACTCTTATTATAAACTTTTTTACAGTTGCATTATGGGTTGCAAATAGGGTACCATAGAGACCAAATCTTGAAAATAGGGGATATAGGGACCGGGCTGTGAGACCTGCGATAAAAAAAATTCAACATGGTTCAATTGCAAATTGAAACCTTCAACTTGTATCGTTTTCAGTTGAGAATGTTGAAATTGATAGCGTTTGAAATTGAATATAAATTTGAACTCAATTCTTCCAGATTCCAAAATTTTATTTCGGATTGGAAGCCTTAATAAACTTTAATTATAACCTAAGGATCGTTTTTTTGGAAAATACAAAATAACAAATTTTTGGTAACGTGATTTGCAATATCTTTATACTTTTTTACAGTACTATAGATGATAACCATTGGTTACATTTTTCACAAACTTCGGATGGATGTACTATGACAGCATATACAAAAAACCACGAGAAAAGCTTATTGTTAATCGTAAGAACGATTCGAGTTTATGAACTCCATTGTAACTTTAAAAAAACTTTTACGTATCATTACAAGAAGGTCCTTATCCATTTATTTCACTTTGATATTTTGTCTATGTCGTACATTTTCAGCTCACAGACTATTAAGAACTATGAGACAAAAACGCGTAAAATTAAAACAAAAATTAATATCGAAATTGAATTTTTTTTTACATCCAAATTTATTTTCTTATAGCTATTTTAATTCAATATTACGCGTCAGTGCCTCAGAAACTCATATATCGCTTAATTCAAACCCTTTACGATGATTCCAAAAATAATTTTTTCTTTTCAATATTGAAACGCTCGTTATTTCTAAAACAATTCAATAATTCAGTCGTGAAAAGTGAAACTGTTTTTAGATCTTATAATTGTATTTTGCCTTGAATTAATCTGCGTAGCGATTTTAGATAATCAGTTTTACAAATAGGAAACATACCCGCTGAGAAGTTGCAGTAAAAAAAAAAAATAACTGGTGAATTGTATCTGTGCAAAGTCTTTTAAGTTCTGTTTGAGACTTTGTACCAAATTTAAATTTTTTCAATTTACTGAAAGATCTCAGGGGGTTAGTTTAAATTAACGTTGATAACTTTCCAGTCTCTGCGAAAGTGAGTAATACCAGATTGTATTATGCAAGGGGTGAGGGCAATTACAAATAAATAAATTATAGCTACATACTACTGATACTGTACTTTTTCTGTGGCTCTTAATTATAATAGACTGCATAATTACATAATTTAAGTACAATGGGTCCAGGTTGTCTACACACAGTTTTTCGATGAGATCATTGTGTTTTTACTCGACGAAATAAGCGATTGTCTCGAAGAAAAAGGAAGCGATTTTTTAATTTTACTTTTTAATGAAAAAAAAAACAACTGTTTTTGCTGTTCAAAGAAACCATTGCACGATGAAAGATCAGTCTAGACATTTAAATTGCACGTCTGATGGAACAAAGCTATTCTAGTTATTTACACTTTAACATCAACTTCAGGAACAGGAACATCTTTCTATTTTTTTTTATATACAAAGGAGTCGAACTTCTCCAAAATAATATAATTTTTTTTAATTTAGGAAAGTAGATATTTATTTCAATTTGTTTTTTTGAGTATCGATCCCTCTGCATATTAAAAAATGTACAATGGACAATTGGACAACCACGAAGACTAATTATGTCAGCACTGGTTTATCGTAATTTGGAACTACCTTCAATTTCACAGGTATACACAGGTTCTTACTTAATAATAAAAAAGTCGCTGTTTTGTCACAATTATTTACTTCTATGTGCAATGTTTTCTGTATATATTTACACAACTTGAGAGTCTTTCTCAATTTCTTTAAAACCTCTTCCATTCTCTGGAGCTTCGTCTCACATCCTTGCCATTTTATTCGTTCAGAATGCTACGTAACATTGGTAAAACTGCCATAAAAAACTTTGTTGTAGAATCATTATCTAGTGTAATATTTGTATGAGCATGGAGGAAATCAGGGTTAAAAACATGCATGCAAGTGTTGAAATAAATACAATAATTGAAATTTAAAAGTTTAGTAAAAATTGGAAAGCCATCAAATTCGAAATCGAAACAAAATTGAAAGTTTATAAAATGTAAAATTAAATTTCTTAAAGAATTCAAAATTAATTATTCATAACTTATAAAGCTATTTAAATTGCCAAAAACTCTTTTTTAAATTAAAGATTAATAATTCGCAACCGTGATTTACTCACTATTCATTAAAAACATCAGTTAAAACGTTGAAGACCAAAAATTCAAATGGCAAGGCCACTCACGTAAAAGTTTCAACTCAAAACTCTGGAAGACTGTACATTAAAAAATGCCATAGTACTCGTAATACTCTAGAGATCACGGTGATAGGGTACAAGTATATAATACAGGTAATAGATTGCAGATTATTTATACCTGTACCATAATCAGAGGTACAAGCACTACCACAATTATGTACAAAGTGACTTCTTCTCAACATTTTAATCTCATATCTTAATCGAGTCGAAGCACTAATCTCGAGTGCAATTTTCTATTTACATTAAATCTAACTGAACGATTCTCGAAATTGGTCTATTTTCTCAGTGACATCGAATATACATGGAATTACATTTTAACCTTACGAATCTACATAATCTCGGGCCAATTATTACTTGGCAGCGATATACTTCCTACTAATAGAAATGAGATATTATGCATTTTGATTACAAGTTCCATTTTGTAAAGTCTGGTAAAGGTTGTCTTGCTATCACACTAGTTGACTATTCGTGAAAAAATCAATCGCTTTTGCGCAAAATGAGAATTTTTCACTTTTAAGTAATGCTTTAGTTATTTGTTGCATTTACTACTTATTGCTTTTTATCATACAAAATGTTAAAAAAATTGAAAATTTAGACACTGAAAGGAAAACTAAAAATTGATTTACTGACTCTGTACTATAAAACTATAGTATTGCACAGTTATTTTTCTAATGCAATATTGCATTGAGGCAGTGTATTTAAGTTAACACTTGAAGTTTGTATTGAAGTAAATTCCATCTCTCATTGATACAATGCAGATTTAAATCTCACCACTGGTGTTTCCTTAAACTTACTCAGACTAGCATTTCAATTTCACAAAGTAATTTTTCCGAAAGCTTGTATTCTTCCTTTAGACTCTCAACTTAAATAATATATTAAAATTATTATCTCTGATTTTGATCCGGCTCTTCGCAGTCCCTCAGTAGCAGGTTTAACGAAACACCTCGTGTTTCATTATCAAAATAAAAACAGAGCTGAATACTGAAAAATTCGATAAAATTTCATTTTGAATGAAAAAAATTAATTACTGTTATTTGTGCCTGCTTATATTTAGCATCTTAAAATTTAAGAAAGAAAATGTAATTTTAAGGCAAGAGTAAAACATTTGATTAAAATTAAATAAAAAATAATTTGCACGTCAGTGCACAGCCCTGTTTTTAAAATATTAATTTATCTATATAATAGCATTGTCATGATTATACTACGCATATGATGCATTTTGGCTCAATCATGATTAGCGAAATAGGAACCCACTAGGTTTCTTACTTCGATTTGAAGTTTCTAGTTATCTCGTAGAGGCTGCCTTAAAGTTTCATACAAACTATACATTCATCGGGAATAAAAAATCTGTTATTTTCATTTGCAAATCCCGATGTCTAATACCTAGATTTACGTACACAAATTATCATAATTATTTACAAATATCAAATTGTGTTTTATAGACAAAAGGCTTCTGATGACACATTTCTTGATTACTTTCCATAAAATGAGTAAAGCAAGATAAATTAAAATATTAAAGCTAAAAAACCTAAGATTACAAAGCTTTTCAAAATCGAAGTCAAAATTTAGAAACTTTAAAGAACACCGCAAGTAAACGCAAGTTTGTTCCAGTAGTTTCAATCAAATATTAATAATGTAAAATCATCTTTATTGTATAATCTAAGTACTTTAATTGATAGTATATTCTGCACCAAGGCAGCAAAATAGTCTTTTTACGGCCGAGCGTGAGTTCCTGCAAAAACGCGAGACCGTAAAAAGACTTCGCTGCCTCGGTACACACGATATTTTATGTAAAAAGAGTATGGTTTCCGAGTTTTCTCATGATATTAAGTCTCAGGTTTGAAGTTAGTTTAAAGGGACAAGTACCGCGCAGAACATTGCGCGTGGGTCAAAGTAACGAACGCGCATGCGCACACCTTTCTTGCGGAAAATAAAGTGCACTTTACCGGTCTAGGTCGGTAAAGTACCCCACCACCAACAAACGCCTACTTTGCTGCTCCAAACCAGGCCGAGAAAACGAGGAAACCATACTCGTGTTACATAAAAATATTTTAATTTGCGAAAAAATCATAATTATCAATTTCTTTATCACTACTGAGTAAATTTCATCAAAAATTCAATTTTTTATATTGATAAAAATAAAAATCCGATTTTTTTTTAGAGATTGTGCACCTTTTGCGCATAGAAATGGTATATTGTGATGCTCGTGCGCGAAGTAGGTGATTCACATACTATTTTTTGAAACACCTGTCATGAGAAGTTCCTTCTCAAAATGATGAAATTCAAGGGTGAGACGGCACAGTGAATAAGAAAGAAACTGGGATAAAGCGTTAGTGGGATCGAGGGGCGGAGCCCCCGCAGGGGGTTCGTGGGGCAGAGCCCCCATGAGAGGACAAACACTCTACTAAAAAGATTTACATTGTCCCTAGAATCTAGTAATCTGGGCATTAGCCCTGACATCAAATACTGAAACTTCATATTCTCGACAATGGTTTCTGTCACGCACTCGAGGCTATAGTTCTCCCTGACTTCGAGAAACGAACCATGTTCGTTATCGAATTTTCGGCACCAGCCGATAAGAACATCACAGCCAAGGGGAATGAAAAGAGAGATATAAAGACCTTATAAGGGAGTCGCGACGGCTGTACCCGGAATATTCTGTTAAGCTAATCGTCCTGATCATCGGTGCTCTTGGAGCCATTGAAAGCATTATTTAAGAATTAAAAAAATTATTTTTTTTTCTGGTGCCCAGGTTTCAACATTTTTCATCTCATTTCTATTATATCTTTTTTCCCCTATATCATGCGGAAGGTCCTAGAATTTTGACAATATGAAATAAATGTTTAGGAGTACAATTGAGCCGCTGGATAGTGTAAGGGCTTTGTGGGAAATTTCATGGCCATATGTTTCAAAAATCTAATTTTCAAAATCGATTTTAAAGACGACAGGGGCCAACCGGAACGGCAATGTTAATTTTATATGCCCTTACCCTATCCAGCGGCTCAATTATGCTCTTATATCTTTCTGAAATGCATATTAATTTTGCCAAATAATTTTTTTCCAATCGAATATCAAATGAGAATTTTGTTATGAGTATTTTCTCACCCAGAAAAAAAACTGGCGCGATACAGTCGCCAAAAAATAAAAACAAGTTTTTTGTGAAACCACTCTAATGTCACGTACTGTGTGAGATTAACACATAAATCTTCTTGTAAGGGATAGATAAAATAAATTATTAATGTATATGAGAAACAGCTCCATAAAAATGTAATAAAAGGGTAGCCAATTCAACTTATTAAGAAAAGGAGAGAGAACATTTTTCTGCAATTACAAGAGACTCCACATGCAGCATATATCGGTTAGTGGGATGAGGCATCTAACCTGGTGTATGAACCAATTGTACGTGGAACATAACGGGATTACACATGGATAACGATCAAATGCATATTTTCCTCCCAGAAGGGTTAGAAGCTTCTGGGGGCGCCTAAGGTAATGATTAAACTTGGACCAGCGAACAATGCACCTTTTCCTCCCAGGGGGGTTAGAAACTTCTGGGCTTGCACGTGGATGAAGCTGATATAAAAAGTGGCTCCTTTTCACCTTCAAGTGAGTGCTCTGTGTTCAGTGGGCAGTACTCGGTAGTCAGTCTTTCAAGTCCCAAGGTCTTTTTCAAGTAAGTCTTCGTCGTGGCTCAGTCTCTTCAATATTACTCGTCCTGAATTCTGAATTCCGGACCTCTGTTGAAGGCCCGTCAATCTTCTAGTCTCAATCAGTTTCCGATTCCCGTCTGTTCATCATTTGCTAATTCCGAATTCCGGACCTTCCCTGAAGGCTCGTCAACCTCGAATCGACAATCTGCAGTGTTCAGTCCCTAGACTTCAGTTAAATTTAGTCTCTAGTGTAAAATCTAAAATCAAGTTCCGGATCCTTCCGAGTGCTCCAAGTTCCAGTGTCAAGTGCGGTGCATTTCAGTCCAAATTTTTATACAAATATTCTGGATCTGATAATTCGACTCAATACATTCTTCAGGATCCAGGCAGAGTCATCAAGAGTTCAACTTTTCTACCAGGATCAAGGATCAAGTTAAGATCTCCAAAAATCTTCGAAGGGGTAAATACAAGCAAATCATCAAATTTCATTGTCTAAACCCAGTGTCTACCCTCAATTCTCATCAACTCACCTTATCCACACTATTACATAACTCTTCTAAGCCGTTTCTCCCTTAACTATTTGTAAATCTCTCCCTTAATTGTATTATGGATGTTCAATAAATCTCTTTCATATTATATCATGAATTCACTAGCAATACCATTCCCACCCTTGCATGTTCTTTGCCATTTTCCATCTTTAGGGACGTAACACTAATATCTTATTTTTACTGTTAATATAAATTCCTTCTTGCTTTTCTTCAAAGTACATCGACGATCATCTTTGTTTAGATTAGCCCAACTTCAGAGCGAAGAGTGAGGTCTGATGACCAGAGAATGAGTCAGTCTGGAAAGAACTTTCAACGATGAAAGAATGTATTATTGCTCTTTGAATTGAATACATGATTTATATGTTCATCCAGATCAATGATATGAAAACCTTTTCCCTAGTAATAAATAATTGGGGAGGGCACATACACTAAAGTGCGGCAAACACAGTCATGTCTCGATAGGGAGGCTCGAGGATCTCGTCACTGGTCAAATACTAGCGTCTTCCTCTATTACAATATAATTCCAATTGCATAATCAATTTGTAATATAAAATCTCAATAACTTTTTAATCATCAAGTTTGTCCCATGGCCTTATGTGAAACTGATCAATTGTCTCAACGGTCATTAAATTTTTGTAAGTTCAAGATAAACTAATTACAAGTTAAATATTAGAATCAGTGATTATTAGATTTGATCCAATGAATGATGTGACGAGGTGTTTTACATCTATCACGTAAAACAGTGTCCTGTCAGTTAGCAATAGTCAGTACTTGAACTATCGGTATAGTAGGACCTTGGAATGCAATCTTGAGTCGGTCAATAAGGTTGGCCCCTGCAATACCGACCGGGACATCAAATTCTGGGGATTCCCCGGTTTTCGAAAAATAATCGAACCTTCCAGAAATTTTGACGTGATCTCTCAAGATTTTCTGCACATCGAAGTTTCTAGAAGACCAAATACCCTACCAAATGGATCCCTACTATGAACTGTCGAGGCGCATCAAACATAAGTCATCATCGCAGTCACTTGGGCCTAAAAATTAAATTAAATCTTCGTCCGACGAGAAGCTGGCCCGTAACAGGAGTGTCGTTGTTCGCTGCGTCCTATCCGGCCAGGGTAAAAACAAAATGTGAGATTAGTCTAGAAGAAATTGCCCCCATTCGAATCTAAAAACGAAAAGGAGCAATATTCTCGTAAATTTCCCGTTTCATGGGAAATAGATATATTTTCTATTTCTCATAAAAGCGAATTCGGAAAAGTGACAGGTGTTCGCGCGTGTGTCGACAACCCAATCAAGGACTAAAGTTGGTTATCTTTAAATAAACAACGCAATAAAATAAAAGGATTTAAAAAAATTCCTAAACGGTAACAGAAATATACGTTATCGTAACCGAAGGAAGTGCGTAGTTGCATGCGCACTGGTTGCTTCTCGATCGCGTTCGTAGGAGACAAAGCATGGTGGTTCAGTGGTAATCGGCGGCAATAAAGTGCAAAATGAATGAGAATAATTCAATATTGAAAAGGATTTGATCCAGGTTTCAACTGGATGGTGAGTCCGCTATTTACGTGAAAAGACACCTTCCTGGCTAGATAGGTTAAGTCTGTAATTTTTAATCGTACTCTCTCTCTCTCTCTCTCATTGCTCTCATTTATTGATTTGCAACGTAGATCAAGGAACGGTTATTGTTTGGTTCATCAATTTTAATATAAATTTGCAGTGTATATTTGTCTTAAAAATATAAATCATAGTAAGTCTATGCACGAGCGAAATTTGTATGTAAATAACTAATACGTACTATTCTATCATAAATATATGCATGAGAAGTCGTTTGTATTAACTTCACTGATATTTTCTTACTATTTATATTCTCAGGACAAATATAGACTACATAATTTATATTAAAATTAATAAACCAACAAAATTTTATAACCCCTTGAAATTTTCAGTTACAGTAACTGAAAATTCCTAAACTGAAACTGAATTTTCTGAAACATGTGACTGAAGCGTTATGCAGTTACCGTTGCAGAAATTTCTGTTACAGTTTAGGAAAATTTAGAAACGGTTTCTGCATAAAGCTTTAGTGACGCATCTCTGAAAATTCCTACAGAAATTTCTAACAGTGTGCTTGTTAGTGTGTTTAAGGTTTGATGATAAAAAAAAGGGATGAAAACGATAGATTTGCACCGATTCGTGAAATCTCGGACATTCATATGTCTAACTGCACAAACTGTTACCAAGCAGTTCATGACTGCACAGTAGATGAAATTCTTCTTCGGTTCCGTAGAC
>CAKNWT010282011.1:0-10220 GCA_932066315.1 Andricus coriarius | reverse complement strand
GGGGGGGGGGGGGAAGTTTGGCATGCCGGGAGTGGGTCCCACTTGCACAGGATCCTGTACAGGATCCTCCGTAGGGAATTTATTGCAGCAACAACCACCATAATGCGGGAACCTATACAGGTATTTCAATACCCAGGTTCCTGCAGAGGTTCCCTCGCCGGATCCGCGGCAGGTAACGGTGTACCAGGAACCTGCGTACGTTCCTGTGCAGGAACCTTCAAAGAAGCCTATCAGGTTCCTGTACAGGAATTTTTAGCTGGGTGGATCAGATGTTTACTTACAAGTCCAGGGGCGCATATGGGAGACTCCTAACTGTGCACGTATCATTTAATACTATTACATTTTTCACGTATAAGTCAGCGTGCATAAATGGTACCCTCCCAACTGTGCACGTCTCAATTGATACGATCAGATTTTGAACTTATAAATCCATGTGCACAATTGTCCGTCACCCTTGTGAACAATCGATTCAGGAAAAGATATTGTCTAAAAATAAAAATGCCTTACTATTCTTTTTTGTAGGATTTGAAGAAAAATGCCTTTGTTTCATAAACATGTACCTAACAGTACCTTTATTTGATTTTAATATTAGCATTTAATATTGATTTATTTAATCATATAATTCTGTTGTAAAAACTACATTTTAAGGGACATAATTTGAATTAAAAATGCGAGTTATGTGTTTCGCACCCTGAACGCCCTACGTGCTTCGCACGTTGTGTGAGTAGCGTGCCTCGCACGATTGTTATCTGGGCAGGAGCACAGATGAATGGTCAAAATATAATATAATATAATATAGTGAAGGATCCATCGCACATCATTTTCTTGCCAGTCGCTGTCAAGACAATAAATCATATACAGTTTTGAATAGTTGATCAAGACGCACATTTGGTCAATTCTGGTGGCGAAATTATAACAATCTGACTACACATCAATTCTTTACGATAATGAGTATAGTTTTCATTATAAATATTGGCTTCAGCTATAATACCTTTGTGCCATATGCCGCTAGCGTATCAGTCGACAACGAACTGTCAAAGAGTCAACGGCCCTGGAAATCGAGTGTAAATCGCAAAAATAAGATTTAGGCCAAACGTTGAAGCCATTTTGCCTTATTGCTTGTATACACACTCTAAAGAGCATACAGACTCTCGGTAAAGTTCAATTTTTTCGAAAAAAATTCTATTTTTCATGCAAAAATTAAAAGAAATAAATTTTCGTCTGTAGCATCATTGTAGTAATGTGTTCTACTATTCAGGGAAGCAGAGAGCAGGTAAGACAGTTTTTCAGCTCAGATTTTACATTGTGCGATCCTAGTGAGGAAAGGAAAAACAACCACCCGTTATGATTCACGTCTGCAGGTAATGAAACACCCACTGTGACAACACTGATTCATTCAGGGGCGAACACACCGTATACGAAAACTAAGGCCCCTACCCAAATGAGTGGATGAATTCCCAAAAGATTGGGTGGGTGTAGGTGGTTGGGGGTGGATAGTATCATTAAATGCAGACTGTGAAATCAAACTGTAAACAATATAATGTCTTATAATCAATTCGCCCCGAATTCATGCATGCAATATTCACGCCGAATCAGTTTAAATGTCTAACTTTCAGCAACTTACTGCGAAAGTAGTATCTTGTTACATGCAATGACAATATACAAGATCTCTGAACAAAAAGGCAGATTATACAAGAATGCAAGATCTTAATAATCTGTATCGCTCTATTTCCTCCGAAAAATAACAGATTTATTCGCATTGTACACAAAATTTGCATATTTGCACAACTCAGGGGCTGTCTGCAATAACCGGTTATAGAATTTTGTTGAACCTGAGAGCTTGTATAAAAAGGTTTCAAATTTTTATTTTTCAAACATATATATGGTAATATATACAATACGAATGTTCAACGAAATAGTTTAGATAAGTTTTTACCGAAAATGATAATTTTTAAGAAAGTAGTTCTACATTGAACCGAATAATTGAATTTTTAACCGAGAAGGTTAATTTTGTGCCGACAAAGACCAATTTTTAACAAAATACATGATTTTGCAACTGAATATTTCAATTCTTAAACGAAAAACACGAATTTGAAACAAAATAAATAAATTTAAACCATCTTTTTGATTGTTAAGCAAGAAGAGTATTACTTTTATACCAAAAATACGAATTTTCAACCAAATACACAAATTATCAACCAAACAATTGAATGACATTCAAGTTTCCACAAAATAGTTAACATTTCAAACAAAGAGATGAATTTTAAAGTAAGAAGCATGAACCTCCTACTAAAAAAAAGTAATTTTAATAAGGGAGATGAATTTACAATGAAGAAAGATAAACTTTTCAAGATATCTTGCAATGGGAGAGTCAATTATTCAGTTAGAAAAAATAAATTTCCAAATAAAAACAACGATTTTTCTACAAAATACAGTAGAAGTCCGATAAGTTTCTCATTTCGGGGCTGTAGGGGAGGAAAATTCCAGGAATTGCGGACCTATCGGATGCCCCCTCTAGTATCACGATATTTAGGTGCGCGCATGCGTAAGAATGATGCGCAAATCATAAGCAAAATAGCACACGTAGTGGGAGAACCCCAATTAGTATGCGTGCCGTGTGTGTGATGACGTTTTAAGGTGAGTGTACACTTATCGAACGACAACTTATCGGACTTGCACTGTAGTACAATTTTGAACCAAACAGATGAATTTTCAAGTAAAGTGAAGAATCCTTATAAAAAATGACTTTTTAACAAAATTGTCAATTCTTCTACAAAGTAGAACATTTTTAAAGATAAGAGATAAATTTATGCTTAACAAAACAGTTGACTTGTCAGCCAACAAGGATTTTTTTTTAAATTGTTCACTTTTTTCAAGAAAGTAGATTAAGTTTTGACAAAACAGTGAAATTTTTAATACAAAATATTAATTTTGGAAGAACAAGAGTTATTTTATACCGAATAATACGGATTTTTAACAAAATAATTGAAGTTTCAACTAAAAATGATTAATTTACAAGGTAATAGATCAATTTTCTAGCAAAGAGATGAATCGTAAACAGAAATGATTCATCTTCAGCCAACAAATTCATGTTGAACAAAGTAGTTCAACATTCAATGGATTTGTAACCGAGAAGATTAATTTTGCACCGAAAAATACGAATTTTTAACAAAATTTATGAATTATAAATTATTATAATTATCATGTTGATTGCAAACGGTTTACCGTTCGAAACAATTGCAAAAGGCAAAAAAGTTTTATTTTTTTTTGCCTAAACGTAACATTGTGAAGTAAAACATCAGTCGCAGAACCATTGGCAGTTCTTGTTTTGGAGAAAATCACGTACAAGTGTACATAGAATACAGTCAAATTAGCTAAAAGAAGGCCATTTTGTAGAAAAAATTAGCAGCTTTTCCTATTTATTTCAACAAATACAAGTGTTATACGTTTTTTCATGAGGAAGAGAAGATACGCAGTTAAATTTCATATTTCAATGTATGTATGAAAAATTAAAATTTGAAACTTTTTTGTACAAGCTCTCAGGATCAACAAAATTCTCTAACCAGTTATTGCAGACAGCCCCTGAGTTGTGCAAACATGCAAAGTTTGTGTACAATGCGAATAAATCTGTTATTTTTCGGAAGTAGTAAGGGGCAACTATGGGCCGCCAGGCAGCCTACCCCCACTCCTCGGTGTTTAATCTGACTTCTGGCGCCATTCGGCGGCTGGTTGGGCCTTACCTCGCTCGACGCTAGTGTTTGTTTAAAGTCTAGGAATGGAAGATAAGGAATAGAAGGACAAACCATGGTATTTCAGGGAGTTGTATAGTTTTGCAGTATTGGTGGAGTTTCGTAGACTGTATGGCACCATATTTAAAGCTGTACTTATGTCTTCTTAAATTCCAGACTACTGCTGAAAGGAATAATTTACTTCTATGAATCTATTTTAACGGCTTTTAATTAAGAAATAAATTTCAAATTTAACTAATAAAACTTATTTTCTAAAGGAAGAGAAAGATAAATAAATAGATTAGCGTTATGTTCAAATCTATTGAAATAGATTTACAAATTAAAAATAGTTTACATCTAAAAGATACATATACTTAAAATTATATATTATTATTATCATTATGAATCATTGCACATCGTAGACAGGGATGTCATTTTATTACATTGAATAAAATCACAGACACACACACAAAGACGCTTTCCTTTTCTTCCAAACCAGAATTTCCAATAAAACTCAGAAGTAAAGACATGTAAGTGATGCAGCATGAAAAAAAAGAAAGATACTTGAGCACTTTTAGATATTAATAAACACATGTCGCAAAAATATATTTGATAAACTCTTAAAGTAACACGTAGTGTGTTGTATTAAATAAAACAAATAATAATAAAATAAATAAATGTAAGTATACTACGTTAGATATAAAGTAGCAGGTTATGAAGCGCAAGATTGAAAACAGGATTCAAGATGTGTATCAATAGCCCCCTTGTTATAATCCCCACCTTGAAATCTGTCTTCAGATTTGTGCAAAATGCTCGGCTTAATTTTATATTTTTTTAAAATCATTTTACATAAATTCGCAACAACGCGGTCATTTTCTACCTGATTTTTGTTAAAAATCCTGGTAAACTCGCGCAAAAAAACCACTGCACATATGATACAAGAACATAATACAAAACTGCCCACACGTCCAAAGAGGAACTTTGTAACTCTGCCGTGTTCCATCGGAATAGGGTACAGTTTCCTCGCAGTCGATAAAGATGTTGAGGAATAAGAGGCAGTAGGCCGTAGCTGTCAAAGTACGTTCCGTGGCTATTTCTGTCAATATAAATGCAACCCAATGCGATCCTTTTTTATTGTGTGAATCCGTGTTGAAAATTAAAGCAGCGGGTCTCATCCACACCTTCGGCATCCGATCCGCACGGAATACACCAGTCGTATGTCGTGGCATTGCTTGAATTGCTCGAAGTATCTGAAGGCTGTTCATCTCTATTTCCAGCACTGCCAAGTCGAGGCAAATCTGTTAAAGGGTTATTTCCCTCACTCGCAGTCTGATTGATTTTTCTAACAGGAAGCACCCCGCACCAAATGTACAGAAAATGGCTTTTTGTGAAAAATTCTAAATTACATTTTTTTTTTGAATTTTCGAACCTGCAAAGCAATAATCCGAAAGAAAAAAGTAAGAAAAATGGACAGTTTTTTAACAAAAAATTGTCAAAGTTTCAATTTTTACATGTATTTTAATAGAAAAATGCTTATTTTAGTGAAAAATTTTTTTTCTCTCCTAAACTCTTTGTTAGATTTTGCTAAAAGTTTCACATTTTGACTATCAATCTTACCAAAACAAAAGGTTCATATCTAAGATTTAGGAAGATTAACGGTTTTTGGGTATACAGCATGTTATGGGGGTTCTTTTCATACTTCAAACATCCAAGTATGGAAATCATCATTTCCTCGTAACTAAATTCACTAGAGATTTTTTATTTAAATGCTAGGGTATGAAATCACTTTCAAATAAGTAAAGGAAGCGTGCATAGCACGGATATTATATTTAATCCGGAATATCGACATTTCTTAATGACTAAAATTACAAAAAGTTTTCTGATTTATCTATGAGGATAGGAATCATATTAAAGGAAATATGGAAGGTGTAGAACGATAAGGACGTCTTCGAATTTTTCTAGAGGGTTGTTTAATCATCCCTTACTTAGAGAAGCAGAGAAATTAACTTTTCGTAAGGAATAAATCACCAAAGATCAGGCCTAGAATATCACTTTAAAAAAAGGAAGTGTCCTTTAGGAGGACGTGCATTACAATTTATTTTCAGGGTAGTTTAATCATCCCTTAATTATTGAGACAAAGAAATCGATATTTTATACGGGATAACGCACCACAGATTTTTTTATCAACATACTATTGATCAACAAAATCGCTTCAAAACTGACATAGGAAGTGTCTTCTGATAGGATTTGAATTAGTATTTATTGTCAGGATCATCCCTTATTTATTGAACAAGGAAATCGATGTTTTATACGGGATGTAGCACCAAAGTTTTTTTAAAATTTACATTGATCAATAAAATCACATCAAAACATATGCTTCCTTTTTTTTTGTTCTAAAGTGATATTCTAGGCCTGATCTTCGGTGATTTATTCCTTGAGAAAAGTTAATTTCTCTGCTTCTCTAAGTAAGGGATGATTAAACAACCCTCTAGAAAAATGCAAAGACATCCTTGTCGTTCTACACCTTCCCTATTTCCTTTAATATGATTCCTATCCTCATAGATTAATCAGAAAACTTTTTGTAATTTTAGTCATTAAGAAATGTCGATATGCCGGATTAAATACTCAAGGGATGATAAGACAACCCTTGAAGTAAATGCACATATATAATATCCGTGTTATGCACGCTTCCTTTACTTATTTGAAAGTGATTTCATACCCTAGCATTTAAATAAAAAATCTCCAGTGACTTTAGTTACTAGGAAATGATGATTTCCATACTTGGATGTTTAAAGTAT
Organism: Andricus coriarius; assembly: GCA_932066315.1. NCBI lineage: Eukaryota > Metazoa > Arthropoda > Insecta > Hymenoptera > Cynipidae > Andricus > Andricus coriarius. The sequence goes on along the minus strand of CAKNWT010282011.1, from coordinate 3,694 downwards.
GAAAATACCCCCATAACATGCTGTATACCCAAAAAACCGTAAATCTTCCTAGATTTTAGACATAAGCCTTTTTCGGTAAGACTATATGTCAAAATGTGAAACTTTTAGCAAAATCTAACAAAGAGTTTAGGAGAAAAAAAACTTTTCACTAAAATAAACATTTTTCTATTAAAATACATGTAAAAATTTAAACTTTGACAATTTATTGTTAAAAAACTGTCCATTTTTCTTCTTTTTTTCTTTCGCATTATTCCTTTGCAGGTTCGAAAATACAAAAAAAATTATATTTCGAATTTTTCACAAAAAGTCATTTTCTGTACATTTGGTGCGGGGTCCTTTGTATGTTGTCAGCGACCGTCCTCGATGTCACGGCCGTCGCATGATTTTCAGTTTTAAAACAGACATTTTTTATAGTGAACTCTGACGTGTGATACCTCGAAGTGATATTTCTTCTCGTCTTTGACTTTGAAGCCAGATTTTCAGTTTTGTTGCGTTATTGACAGCACATGTAATAAATGTTCCTTATTTCACACGGTGATGAAAACAGTAATCTTTACTGATTTCCAGGTTTTAAAAGTTGGACAGGTTAATTCTTCCAGATTAATAATCTGTCCAATCATGATATTTTGCAAAAGTGCAGCTTTCTCTCGGCCACGGGTATAGATTTGATCAGCTGACTTTTCGACATCACGAAGATTCAAATGTAGAAAATTCGTTAGGCGTATCTCCCTCAAACCACTCGATCCCATAAAAATAACAGGTGAGCCAGTTATTCTGCTGTTTCGCATCGCTAAAAAGATCTGAGAAGGGGTAAGGTGGTGCAGCTATTCAATGTCCGATAAAGTTATGATCCACTGCAATGACGGCCACTTCTTTTGCAATAAACTTATTTTCAAGATCGCGAAAGCCTTGGATATCAATCATGTAGTTCATAATATTCTTCGCACAATTAAAGTCTTGCTGATAATGCGTTTGAGGAAGACGGCAGTGAAAAACCACGTAATGAAACAACCGACTTGTAAGGCTACTTTGGACGAAATGAAACATGGTCGCTGAGTTCCAAAAAACACGTTTATATGATGACATGTGGTCAAAAATTTTCCCACCGTTTTAATGTTTGCACAGCTGCATTTTCGAGAGATAACAGCACGAATGTAAAAAGGTACTCATTTCCTGTCCAATCCTGGCCTAAGTAAACACAGGTGTACATTAGTATGTGAGATATATAAAATTCCAAGAAATCAAGGCCGCAGCGAAAATGATTTATTACCCTTCATAATCAACAATAACTTGTCTACAGGTGTCTACTTCCAAAACTTTATCATATTCTGCGTATACAATACAATTTACGGTTTTAAGAAGAAATTTGCTCTAATTGAAAATGTCGTGATGCAGATGACCAATTAGATCTATTGTTTTGCCTACGCCAAAATGAGCTCGACGGATGTCGATGCCTGTATCTTTGGTGGACAAATCTTCCATTTTTTCTGCAGAATCTACACACCAGAGAGCGGAAGTCAGATGGATCTTTTTTGCAGCTGGTCCATAATTGATCAATGTTTCCAGGTAAGCTCTGTACGCGTATGCGTTGTTTGGGGGAGAAACGAGTTTTTGATTGAAATACACTTCCACCTGATTGAACATCGAATGAAGTAAGTTGTTTATCACAGTTATACTTTTCAGATCGGCTGCATTTGCAGACGTTTCTGCCGGTGCTTCCAGTTTGATGCGTATATTGAGCATTGTATGAGGGAGATCTATGTATTATTCCCCGTCGCCTGGCATGACAAACTCTATCGGTGAATCGTCGGTCAGCGATGAAACGGGCTCGTAATGGACCCATTGCGAGCTCTCAATAGCTGTTTGAGTAGGTGGAAGAGAAAAAAGATGTGAGTGTAAAAATGACACTATATAATAATCTACTTATTAACCGACAAAATTTCCGAAATTGTACGATTTTTTCCTGCCCTAGATTTACGCTTTTGTTTCTTCTGTGTTTTTTTATTTTTTCTTTTATTATTAATATTGATTCTCTTCTTAGATTTCGTATTTTTCACCCCTTTCTTCTTCTTCTTTGATTTACTTGTGGTACTAAGGGCCAGTTCTACCAACCTCGGTTAAATCATTGGTTAACTGACGGCCAGTCAAAATGAACGCTATACGCCATATTTAACCGTCGATTATCGGTTTAACCGAGGATCAAATTTTTAACCGAGGTTGGTGAAACCGGCCCTTAGTCTCTTAACTTTTTTTCAGTTTAATCCTTTTTCTAAGCTGCGTGACACTCTCAAGACCATGAACTCCGGACAACTGAGGTCCGACATTTTTTACACCAAATTTATAACCTGATCCATTCATAGTTTTATTAATTTTATCCCAAGCTTTTTTTTTTAATTTTCGGCCAGATTCATTATTACGAGAGTTGAATGCCTGCTTGAGTGGTACTTTCCTATCGACATCATTTGAAACGTTAACACCGGTTCGTAGTGCTTTCTTTCCAACTGTACGTGCACCTCGCGCTAATATCGGCAATTACGTCGAAAAAGTCCACTTATAAAGCTTTCGATTCCATGACCTCTCTGATAGGACGATCCGACATAAACTTTTGATATTCCCCCTCCCTCGACTTGTGTTGTGTAGTAATCTACGTAATAACTCATTATTACCAGTTCATATAATTTTTACTTTTTCTTCTTCTACACGGAAAAAAAGTGCTGGAAATTTTCATTGACCGAGTCTGTGACTTTGGGATAGGTCTAAAAGCATTTGACAATTTGAAAATATCGTATAGGAAAATCATGCAAATAGTGCTTGAAGAAATATAAGACTTCTTAGATTGCATCCAACATAGTCAGTGAAGCACTCCTAGACTCCATCTGCAAAATATCACAGACAAATTTGTAAGCCGTTCAACACTCCAATATTAAATTCTCGAAGACAGTCAAGGAAGGGTTCATAGACTGTCACGTTTATGCTAATGAAAAAATAAAAAATTCTTTTTTAAATTTATGATATTATTATCTTTAACTCATATATTTGTTTAGACATAATATAACACACACAATTACTACTTATATTAATCGCACGCTTTTTACGCTCTAAAAAATCGGCCGCACGCTGCGGGGATTAGAAGTACCTATCCTCTAGGCTCTAGACAGTCTAGACTAACGCAACTCGTTCCTAACCGCTCAAGCCACTCGGCTAAATATTCGCGTTGAAAATACGTTAAAAAATCTTGGCGTTGTGCTTTATAAAACTTGCTGCCAGATAGACTTTGCATAACAAATTAATTACTTTGTTTAAACAATTTTTGTTTAAGTAATTGGAAAATATAATTTTTTACGAAATATTAATTTTTGACCAAGGGATGATTTTACGTAAAAAAATATGTTTTTTATTTCTTTAAACTAAAATTGTTCAAACAAAATTCATTTTTCTGGCTGACAATTCTTGATTTAAGTTGAAAATGATTTAATTGGAAATTTAACCATTTTGTTGAAAATTCATTTTTTTGTTGTTATAAATTCATTTTTTTAACTGTATATTTAACTTTTTCATTTATGGGGAAAATTTGTCTTTCTTAGTTAAAAGTTAATGTAATTTGTTGAAATCTTTATTTCTTTTTAAAAAATCATCCTCTTGAATAAAAACTAATCTATTTTGTTGAAAAATCATGTATTTTGTTAAGAATTCG
>CAKNWT010281998.1:0-13865 GCA_932066315.1 Andricus coriarius | reverse complement strand
GAAGGCAAAAAACAGGAATTGAGGGGCAAAACCAGGTCACCATTTTAGTGTCGTGAAGGTGCAGGGTGAAGTGCAACTTACAATTAAAATGCGATCAAGAAAATTAATGGCAGAATCGTGGTAAGATCGACTTTATGAAGTTGCATCGCCTGCATTATAAATGGGAACGGTTTTTACCCTATTTATTATTAAAATTTTTTTTTAAATATTTAATAAATATAATACATTACATATTGATATTTCACTGGAATAATCTTCAGTTACATTAAATACCTGTATTTTTTAAAGCATTCAAGCATTTAATTAAAAAATACATTTAGTATATTTAAGAATTTAAAAATACAAATGTTGAAAATCCGTAATTCACATTTTGGAAATTCAATACAAAAACGCTATCCTGTCAAGACATTTGCATCTACTTTTGTTTTGTAACCCTGATTCAATTCATGCTGGTACCCGTATGTAAATATTGACGCTTACACAGAGCAGGTGTATTTTCTATCTTTTTATAATTAAATTTGCCCATGAGAAGAATTTTAGTTTCTCAAGGCAGCACAAACAAGTCCATTGTTTTAAAACATATATAACGAAAATTGTTAAATTTTTAAATAAAGTATCTAAACTTTCGGTTTGTATTTCGAAATTTAACTCTTGATGTCAACTTTCTATTTTACGAACATCCTCTGAAAGATTGATTATTATAATATCCAGATATTGCTGATCTCGAAGCTTGATAAGGAATCATGTATAATTTATTCTTCTCTTGTCAAGATGACCCGAGAAAATAAATCTTTATGGTTTGTTTTCTTACAGAAGAAATTTGTATTAAAAAGAAATTCTTGACTAGGAAAAACTACAAAACAAAATCATACAACTGACATAAAGTCTTGTTTTAATAAAACTATAACATTGGCTTTATAACTGGACGTTTTAAGGGACCTGCAGAGAAATTTTATCCAATCAAAGTTTGCAAATCCACTTTTGCAGCGTGTCCATTGTATACACTATAAATATATATATATATATATATGAATTGATGTCAAATTACCATCCAAATTCGAATTGCAAAATCGAATTTCTTCGCGTCGCGTGGTAATGGGAAGTTTGTATATCCTTGTCGCGAAATCGATATACATGTAAATAGTATCAGGCTCTCTCTTTCTCACCTAAACGTCTGGATATCTCTCTTACACGCAGCATGGAATCCAAATCTTTATCGACAAAATATGAAGAACGGGTTTCGCTTTTCTTATCTTACACATAAAGCAAATTAGTATACTACCAAAATAGCCTCAAGTATTATTTGAAGTCCTCCCGTTTAATTTCTCGTGGAGTCACTTATACAAATTTACGGAAGTCTTTTCTCAATTGGCTATAGAAAACAGACATTTACTATATTTTTTCATTATATCCTTTCAAATATTTCAATGCATATTCTATTATACTTAAATTTCTTTTCAGAAAAGAGTAACCTCTTCTTTTTATACCATTTTGGTGCACATTCCACTGTTATTCTTATGTTTCATTCGATTAAGAAAATAAATTAATAAGCTTAGGTTACCCACAAAAGTTTTCCATATACAATTGTTATGATAAACATTTGGGCCTTTCCACGAAAAATTTAATTATCGGCAAAAAAAAGTAGAAAATAAAGTTTTGAGCACATTTTTTCAAAACTTTTTTCACACATTATACATGCACAAAGAAATTTAGTTTTTAGTAGAATACGCTCAGCAAAAAGAAGCTTTTGTTGTTGTTGGTCTTGAATTGAATGATTGACATTAAATATTTTAGAATCAATGAAAAACCAGTGAAAAATACGTTTGGTACCTAAAATTGAGGCATAAGTTGTCTATTGTTTGCGAAAAGTACTGCGGTGATGTTCCGAAAAGCGTTACTTCCGATATCTTTGTAACTTCATAAATCGACGTATTTACGGTAAAATTCATCACGGTAAAATTTCAGCCGTAAGCGCGTCTCACGACCATGTGATAGGTGTTTACAGTCTGTGTCGGACTCAATACGATGATCCGGCAAAAGTCTCGTGTACTCTCAGGACACGAAGCCACCCAAGGTCGACCGGCCTCTATATTTTCCCCGCAAGTGTCTTAGCATTTTGTTGACACGCAGGGATGCTTTTCAGGCTATTGTCCAGTGAAAGCTTGGCACCTTCAAGCGCGCCGATGATCAGGACGATTAGCTTAGCAGAATATTTCGGGTATAACCGTCACAGCTCTCTTATAAGGTCTTTATACTTCTCTTTCTTTTCATTCTCCGTGGCTATAATGTTTTTGTCAGCTGGTGCCGAAAATTCGATAAGGAAAATGGTTCGTTTCTCGAAGTCAAGGAGAACTATGTCAGGCCTTGAGTGCCCAACAGAAACAATTGTGGAGAATATGAAGTTCCAGTATATGCGGCACTTCTCATTCTCGACAATTGACTTTATTTCCCTAGGAGCATTTAGCGGAGCAGTATTAAGGCTAATGTCGTAAGATTGACAGAGATGGTAATAAAGCACTCTTGGTGCCGCATTGTGCCTTTGGATGTAGGTTGTTCCCGCAAGAGTTGGACAACTAGATAGTATGTGTGCTAGATGTTCGGGGTGTGCATGACATGATCTGCAGCTATCATCGGGAATGTATGATAAAGTGGAAATGACACCGTCTTGACCTGCGAAAATGAACCCCTCCGTGCCCGACTTCAATCCGGGTGATTTAAGGAAAGCAAACGTTAGCTCATACGACATCGACTGATCCTCCACATTTATGTGGCAGATGCCGTGCATCCTCTTCTCGAAGAGCTGTTCACGGAATTTTTCTCACTTTGCTCAATTTTCGCATTTTGCTCAACACTGAGATTTAAGTCAAGGTCGAGTGTTTCAGCAGCCTCCTCCGCTGCTTTGTAGAGAAACGCCCCTTTGCCCACTTCTTCGTGTTTCCTGACCATTTTAAGAAGAGGGTCTTGTCCATTTGCGACTGGATGTGCTGTACCCAGAATAATGGCGGTGAGGAATTACCTCAAGTCTTCTGTTCCGCGACCACCTTGACGGCGTGAGATGCAGAGTCGCGGAGCAGAAGACTTGAGGTAAATGCTTTTCTTCATGTGCAAAACCTTTCGTGTCCCGATATCAAGGGATTTGAGCTCATCCTCCGACCATGGAATCACTCTAAATGAATAGAGTACAACCGGGATGGCAAGCATGTTCGTTGCAGATACTTTATTCCTCGCCGACAGTTCGGAAGACCAAATCTGTCGGATAAGACGTTTGTATCTGCTTCAGAGAGTATCCTTTATAGATGCCATATCCTGAATGCGGCTCTGTGGCACGCCCAGGAATGTAAAGATCTCTCCAGCGCCAAGGTGTCGTATAGCGCTTCTTTCGAAGAGCTCAGGGTCTTCGGGGATGCCATTAAGTTTTCCTCGCTTCAATTAAAATTTGTCGCATTTTGCCTGCCCCAACTCCATTCCAATCTCCTGAGAGTATGTCTCGACAATCGTTAGTGCTGTAGTTGTAAGTGCTCTTTATTTTTAGCATAGATCTTAAGATTATCCATGTAAAATACATAAGTGACCTTATGCTTTCGATTTCCAGGTTTGCCGTAAAAGTACCCTTCGGAATGGCGAAGTGCGAGAGATAGTGGCAACAATTTGAGGCAAAAGAGGAGCGGGCTTGTGGTATCGCCCTGAGAGACACCTCTCTGAAAGGTGACGTTGTTAGTTGTCACACGATATTTTCCAGATCAGATAGTAAATCTTGTTTGCCAAAGCGGCATCAATCTCTCTATGCATCTCACGATGTGCGGATGAACCTTTAAGCTTTCCAACAGACAGGTGATAAGTCTATGGGAGGTTGAATCGAAAGCTTTCCGGTAATTAATGCAGACCATCGATAGGTTGCGCTGGTTGGATAATGCGTCTTTTCAGGCACATCTATCGATGAGCAGGTTCTCCCAACATCCTGGTAGCTGTGAAGATCTTGTACAGTGTTTTCAGATCAGTGATTGGCCTATAATTCTTCGGGTTAGCTTAGTTGCCCATTAGGGTGGTCCATAAAACTTATTTTTCTGATTTTTTAAACTCTCAGCCCCTCACTTTGTGTTTTTTGGTGACAACAAAATTTTTCGAATTCTTTGAGATTTTTAAAAAAATGTTTAGAGGAGGGACAGCCTTTAAAGTACCCCAAAGTGTTAAAAATACAGTAAGTCCTTAAATTTTAAAAATAATTATACAAACTGTACAACAATGATGTAAAACTACCATTTGAGCAGTACAAAGCCTAAAAAAAATTTTTACAATTGAATTTGCCCCTAACTTTGCCAAAACTCACACCTTAAGACACTAAAAAGTAATTTTTAAGTATCTTTTCCGAATTTTATGAAAGTAAAATGAAAATTTAAGAGACAAATTATCTAACAAATTTTAATATACAAATATGAAAAACATTGCCCTTAAAATAAACATTTTTCGCCTTTTCAACCTTAATAATGAACAACTTTGGTCTATTCATTTTTCATGTCTCTTGTTTCGTTTTTTATAAAAAAAAAACATATTTCTTATTTTAATATTATCTTTTACGATTAAAACGATAACAAACACTGTGCGTTCCATCAAAAAATGATAAATAACAAATTTATAAATCTTAATTGGGTGTAAAACTTTTTTTGATGAATTTTTTTTCGTACCTTGGATCGTTTGTTCAAAAATTTATTTATTTTTATTTTCAATGTTGTTTTTCACGAATAAATCAAAAACTACGCATCGTATCAAAAAGTGATTTATGATCAATTTGCAGATCTTTCTCAGGTGCACAATTGAGGCGCCGGATGCAAAAAGGAGATATAGAATTATTTTTCTGGAGTGGGGAGGAACCTGAGCACTTGAAAATAAAGTATTGAATTTTAATTTTTGAAATATATATCCTAAGTGAAAATTTAATTTCGCATCTTTTTCTTCTCGTAAAAAAAGTTGTAGCTTTTTTATTTTTCGAATTATTTAAGAAAAACTGTTTTTTTCTTTGATAAAAATATTTTAATTTTTTTCACTTTAACTCGCCACAAAATGGAAGATTTTTGATATTTTTTAATAAAACTTATCAGAAATATTCACTGTCATGTTCTGCGATCGATGACGTTAGAAAAAGTTTCAAATGTTTATTTAAAAAATTGTTAATAATTTTTTTCCAAGACGGTGCCTAATTCGTGCACAAAGAACTTCTAGCGTTTAGGGAGTCGAGCGAATTTTGAGCTAGCGAAAACTTTTAGTGAGGAAGTTGTTCAGAAAGGTTCAAGGAAGTTTTCTGAAAAGTTTTAGCTTAATTGGAATAGTAGTTAATAAACTGTTGATGTTTTAATTTGCGGCGCGATGGAATTTACTTCGCGTAGACTACAGCCCGGCCGGTAAACTGCTACCCCAGCGTTAGGTGGAACTGTGTCTCACAGCCCGTCAAGATTTTGTAATTAGAATGCGAAGAATATGGAAAATCATGGTTTATAATAAATATTTCTTCTTCTCTGATAAATATTTCAGTCGTGCCACTTCTAGGAACATGAACTTCGTAAAAGTCTTAAAAATAAAGAATCTCTCTAAATTTTTTTGTTGTATTCGACGTATCCTCCGTCTGACCTCTATTTGTAAATGTACTTATATAGGCTTGTGGGTTGTTTTTTAACCAAAAATAAAATATATCAGTTTAGTTTAGTCTCTTTCGATTAGCAGAGCAGATCGTTGAAATATTACGTGATATACAAAAGTTGTTCGACTAAATTATTCTAATAGCTATACAAAGTTCTATTATATAAATATAGTGAAGTTTTCCAATTAAAAAATGGAAAATAATTTGAAACCTATGAATGGTAGAAAACGAACGAAGCATGAAAGTTTGTGGGAAAGAAATGTTCTAAAATGTAGCAGAAATGCGGTATGTAATAATAAATTAATCAATTCTTGCTTAAAATACTTGAAAAATGTCTTGACAAAATTTTTCAATATATTTTTAATTATCGGAGTAATGTTAATGATTACATTATTAAATAGATACATTATTATTGGGTAAAGGAAAAATATGAATCATAGATACAAATATTTATTGGATAAATATTCTATTTTTGGTCCAACTATTTTTGAAAGCGCTTTTTACAAAATTGAAAAAATAAAACGAAACAGTGCGAGCTTGTAAAATATGTTTAGAAATTATCACAAAAATTGTTCAAAGTAACAAAAGCTGTAGCAGTCTAAATGTTATTTTCAAACTTTAGATTTTCCGTGTACAAATTAAATTGTTGTATTTTAAATTAGAAATATCTTAGTAAAATAAAACTCGTTTGGAGAAGGAAACAAATTTGATTTTTAAATTGAAATATTGTATTATTTCTTGGAAAAATCTATCACAAGAAAAATATATTAGAAATACGTGAAAAGTAGATTCTTGCACGCAGACTGTGGACCTAACGCTTGGGTAGCAGTTTACCGGCCGGGCTGTAGTCTACGCGGAGTAAATTCCATCGCGCCGCAAATTGAAACATCAACAGTTTGTTAACTACTATTCCAATTGAGCTAAAACTTTGCAAAAAACTTCCTTGAACCTTTCTGAAAAACTTTCTCACTGACAGTTTTCGCTAGCTCAAAATTCGCTCGACTCCCGAAACGCTAGAAGTTGTTTGTGCACGAATTAGGCACCGCCTTGGAAAAAAATTATTAACAATTTTTTAAATAAACATTTTGAACTTCTTCTAACGTCATCGGTCGCAGAATATGACAGTTCATATTTCTAATAAGTTTTATTACAAAATATCAAAAACCTCCCATTTTGTGGCCAGTTGAAGTGAAAAAAATTAAAATATTTTGATCAAAGGAAAAAACCGTTTTTCGTAAATAATTCGAAAAATAAAAAAGCCACAACTTTTTTACGAGAAGAAAGAGATGCGAAATTAAATTTTCACTTAGGATATATATTTCAAAAATCAAAATTCAATACTTTATTTTCAAATGCTCAGGGGCCTCCCCGCTCCAGCAAAATAATTCGATATCTCCTTTTTGCATCCGGCGCCTCAATTTCTCTTTTCTCATCGTTTGCCGTACATATCTTGCATTGCTTGACCGCAAAATTGGATTTTTGATTATTTTTTGTGCTTTCAAAATTTAAATTATCGTTTTACACAAAAATTCAAAAACTTTGTTATGATAATCTTGCAGGGTGTTCAAAAAGCAACTTGTTTCTTTTCTTAACTAATCATAAGGGATATCTGTCTTTTATCTTATCTATCCTGATCTTTTTTGTTTTTGGACAATTCGGAAGGGTGTAGGGGAAAGCATACAAGAGCAGGTCACTAAAATTTAAAATTATTTAATATATCTTACAAAAAAATGTTGAGAAAAAATATCGCCCTACGCAAAAGCTTAGCTATAATCCTTTGATGAAGATTTATCTCATTCAGAGAGATTAAGATAAATTATTTTAAGACTGTCTTGAATTTTGGATTTATAATATAATCTTTTAACTGTTTTCGTCTGAAAAAAAAATACTTATAAAGTCCGTTACTTCGATGATTTAAATGTTTTTATAAGTAGCAATCACGAAGTACCTTTTCAAGGAACTTGTTTGCCGGCGCTGGCAAGGTTGCTAGTTGCCGGCTGTTTTTTCCCCCAGGTGTGAAGTTCCGAAAAGCGTGTAGCGATGTATTTTTAATTCACTGATTACGAATATGGCCATGAAAATTAAAAAAAAAACAATTCTCAAGGTCAAACCTTTAAAGACCCACGTTTCTAAAAAGAAAAATGTTGTGTTTACAACATTATTTAAAAACTCGTATGTATTTCTAAGCGTCGATTACGAACATTGAAATTACATAAAAACATAAAATTACCTGCAAATACAATTTTCAGTGTTAAAACTTGAAAAAATTACGTTTTATTTGCCAAGTGTAAACACTGTCGGTATCGGTAAAAAGCATATTTAAAACATACTGAATGGACTGTCACGCATTTTAGAATAAGGCCATGTAATTTAGGATTCGTTTTGTTAGTCTTTGTCTTTTGACGCTTTGGATGGAACGTTCTTTGTATATATCACATTTTAACGTCGATTTGCGACTCAAGAATTATGATTAACGACTCGTGGAGGCGGAAAGGCACCCCTGTGACTGGTCAGAGAAAAAATTTTGGTCAAACTCCTACCCTTTTCCAACGTTTCGTGGGGGCAGGAACCCCTGTGACTGGTCACATGAATAATTTTTTATATATATTATAAACAATTCTTGTATTTTAAACGAAATATCGGTCATTTGCCATGCGTGATTCAAAATTGATATTAAGTGTTTTAGGCTTGCGCCAACTAGAAAATGCCCGATACCGAGGGTCAAACAATAACAGTAGACACATGGGACGATGCTTCATTTTTTTAAATATTTTTGTAAAGAATAATTTTCTATCATAAGCGTTTCTCGGCGTTCCTTGATATTTTTTTATTTTTCAAAATCTATCCAATCAAATAATAAAATCAATTATTTCGTCATTCTTATTATGAGCAATTTTGGTAATTCAAATGAATAATCGGTTGTTTAACGAATTTCCTATTCACGCCGAAAATACTTCGTCTACGCTCACCTTATTTTCATGAAAAAAATGCTAACAGATTATTTTTCCTTTTAAAAACATGATTTTTGTCAGTTTTGACGTTGAGAATTATATTTTCATGACTATATACGTAATTTTCTTTTATTTCGTATTTCGCTTTTCGCGAAAAACAGCCGGAAAACAGCTATCCTGCCGGCGCTGGCAAGGTTGTTCGTTGCCTGCGCCGGTGCGCCGACCCGCAATTTTCACAGCTGCATAACTTGAATGTCAGATTAAAAAAAAACGGGAATTAAATTCAGAAAGAATTCAGTTTTTTAAATATTAATTGTCCGTCTCTATTCTTATGAATGTCTTTGTCTAACAATTTGAGGGGAGAATATTAATTTAATTTGTCACCGTCTTTATCTCATGAATAAATTAGCATCATTAGCATAATCTGAATAAAGTTGTAGTTACACTAAAGCTAATTTTCAATAAATTGCATTTAATTAACATAGCCAAATAAGAAATATGATAAGAATTGTCCATTGAGAGATTTTTGGCTTTTTCAAATTTTATACACCTGTACACCTTTTTCTCAAGAATAATCAGATCATGTTGTGGTTTTTACCCTATAATAACCGTAGTTTTTGCAACATTCAGAGAAAAAGGTTGTTTGCAATAAATATTGTTTCTTTCGAGTGCGACATGGCGCTGTATAGTAAATGATGAGGATCTTAGGTCTTCTGGAATTCCGGATACTCCCACGCGGAGAGGCGTCTGTCTGGAGTTGGATGCAAATTATTTGATTTCTCGACGTTTTTTAAGGAGGGCAAGGTAAAGATTACTGGTCCTGCAAAAGATACACTGGACCATCTCGGAAATTCTTGCCTGATTATACCCAACCTCACAAGAATATATATTCTCCAGAAAACAAGTTGTTTGTGATACAAAAGCATCGATTTCTTTCGTGTTTATAAGATAAGATCTCTGGAATATGCATTTTTATTTGGTAAACTAAAAAAGTTCAATTTGTTTTCCAGTAAAAAAAATTAAATATTTTTTCAAATCGGTCAACAGCTCGGGTTATGGAAAAATGGAAGTACAGAAGTACTTTTTAGTAACCATTCATAAATTCCGATTTAGTGACTTCATAAGTAATTCAAACTCAAAGCAGAAAGTTATGTAAATACTCTGAAAAATCTGCCGGAGTTCATTGCATTTATAAGTAACTGCTTAAAAATTTTTTTTTAATACAATTTTTGAACAAACCATACAAATATTTTCAAAAATCAGAGAAGCAAAAAAATTGTAATTATTTCGCTTTCTCGATTAATTTTAGAGGAGTTAATTTTATTAAAAAAAAAAAAATTTAGACGGTCAGGAGAAAGAAAAATGTTTTCCATGTGACAATTATTATTGAACATAAACTTAGGGTGGTAAGACTCTTTCTAACATATTATTCGAAAGAATTATTGTCACCGCAAAAATATGGCCTCTTACGTTTGTCTGTCTCGTTAGTGAGCTGCTGCATTTGCCACCTGGCAATATAAATAATCTCTAGAGGTCACTTTCTCGGATTATAATTTCAATCGGTGCAACGTATTTCTCAACAATTTTCTCTTTCACCCCTTATAACAGAAGTAATATTAGCACTTGGATGTACTTTAACAAAATATTGACTTTATTTTTCTTATATACATATATATTTTTCTGAATAAAGTAAAATATAACACTGTACGACAGTGATTTTGCTATGCGACCCAACACAGGCCATTTTCATAGGTTTTTTTTTGTCTGAATTAAAAAATTAGTCAATGTAGGCGCCGAGCGTCTACAAGGAAGGTTTCGTAGCCTATTAAGACGTTAATTTAAGTCTAAACAGAACCTTCAAACAAAATATTTTTTAATTTTGTAAAAAAATGTTTTGAAAAAAAAATTTGATCACAAAAAAATTGCTAAACAAAATTTTTGGAAACAACATTTTTTTAAGAACAAACATTTAAAAAAAAAAGATTGTACACGCGGACGGACACCCGATCGAAACTATAAGGGTTTCAGCCCAGGGCTACGAAACCCTACAAATGAGCCAGAACGTTAAGTTTTTGAAAAAAACGGGATCAAAAGGTCAAAATAGTATATTATGCACCTAGGGGGGTCGAAAAAGTGCCTCTCCCCCTTGGTGCATACGATATTTTTTATAAAAAATGGATGATTTCAGATATTTCGCGAAATACAGTCATGACTTTAGTCCATATTAGATTTTGAATAAAGAAGCATCAAATGAATGTTAACTTATTACAAATTATCAAAAATTTAATAAAAAAACTGTTGGGAATTTTTCGTAATTTACGGTATCTTTGGAGGTGATTTATGGTAACTTGCCATAAATTTCCAAAAATTCAATTAAAAAATGTCTATAAATTTTCGGTCATTTATGTTAATTTCACAGGTCAATATCGTGACATACCATAAATTAACCAATATTCATTTTTTTAATTTCCATAAATTTCCGGAAATTTATGTAAATGTTCGGTCATTTATGGAAATTTTACCGGTAAATATGAAAAATAACCATAAATCACCCAATATTCATTTTTTTAATTTTCATAAATTTCCGGAAATTTATGAAATTTTTTGGTCATTTATGGTAATTTTACCGGTAAATATGGTAAACTACCATAATTTACCCAATATTCATTTTTAAACATTTCCACGATGGGTAAACCACTCTGATTTTTCGTGTACGGGAAATATATTCCCTAAAGAATATCCGGGAATATAGAGAATATATCGGAATATTTGGGAATACAAAGAATATGAAGAATATCGGAATATGTAGGAATATGAGGGAATATTTAGGAATATGAGACAATATTTCGGAATATATTTAAATTATGTATTTAATTATTATGTACTTATATATTAAATTACATATCATATTTACTAAACTTAGAGATTAATATCACATGACATTTAAAGTGTTATTCTTTGGACTATAAATGATCAAATTAGTTAAATAAAACAATAAGAAAATCTGATCTATTTTTGCTTGAAAGTTTATTGTTTTCAGTAGAAAAGCCTACTTATCAATTTTTCGTTAAGAATTCTTCTTTTTTGTTTGAAAGTGAGTTATTTTGTCGAAAATTTAACAATTTTGTTCAAAAGTCACAATTCTTGGTTGAAAATTCAACTGTTTTGTTGAAAATTCGTATGTTTGGCTGGTAAATTCAACAATTCGATTCCATTTTTTTTTCCTTCTTGACTTACAAATTTGTTTTGGTCGAAAATTCAACTATTTGGTTAAAAACTTATGTATTGAGTTAAGAATTCGTCTTTTTAAAATCAACTATGATTTAATAAATATACGTTTGACTATTCTATTTCACACCGAGAATCACAAATTGCGTAATTGCTGATATGGATGCGTGCAATTAATAATAATTATTAAGGATATTTAGAGGTGGCGCAAGCCCCGTGAAGTTAAACACGTATTTCCCATAAGAAAAAAAGATGTTTTTGTAAATTTTATTCCGAAACGTTTATATAAGCTTCTTGTTGTAATTTAAAACAAATCCTTTACAAGCCATTTACAGACCTAGTCCACCCACCTACTCCTAATTATTCCATTCTTTATTTTTCTCTCTTGTGTAAGATAGCTTGTTTGCTTAAATTAATTTTTTTTTAACATTTGGGAAAGAGCAAAAATAATTCACTCAAAAAAATGCAATACTACTAAAACAATTATTCTTTTTGACGTTCACTTATTATTTGTTCATAACTAAAAAATCAAAGCAAAATTAAAAATTTGAAAAAAGTAACTTTTTAGCATTACTTTAAGAGAGGATGGTTATAAACAATGGTCAGTTGTTTAAATAAGCATGTTTGTACACTTGCATTAATTATTACCTTATTGAGTGAAAAGTGGACAAAATGTTTGAGATTTCAGAAAAACCGCAACTTTCTAGCACTTATCTAAGATAAGATAATTATAAATAATAATAAATTGTTTGAACAACTATTATTGTTAACTTGTATTATTTATTACTTTACTGCGTAAAAAGTGGTAGAAAGTTGAAAATTGAAAAAACACAACTTTCTAGTATTATTCCAATTGAATATTATTAAAAATGATAATAGATTGTTTAAACGATTAATGTTATTGACTCAAATTAATTATATACATCACTCTAATTGAAAATTGGACAAAAAGTGCAAAATTTAAAAAAAACTGTCATTTTCTATCATTATTCTAAGAGAATATTATAAGCAGTTACAATAAATTGTTTGAAAATTATTTTTGTTGACATTAATTATCACCTCAATCTAATTGAATATTGAGCGAAAAGTGGAAATTTTTTGAAAAAACCGCGACTTCCTAACTCTGTTCTAAGAGAAAATTGCTAAAAACAATAATAATTTATTTGAAAAATTTATTTAAATATCTAATTATCAGTATAAAGGGGTATTTTATGTATTAGAAAAAAATTTGCAATAAAAAAACCGCGAAAAAATCATAATTAGCGCCAAAACTCGCAAAACCCATTTTTTCACTTGTAGGGTTTTCGTGGGATCCTATAAAACATACTTATGGGGACGATATTTAAAAAGTAATATTTATTCATATTCTATGGCTGAGTGTGACGAGAAATGTTAAGTTTCAATTCGACTCAGCTAATATTGACGATTCTGAATAAAATTTACAAAAACGTAGGGTAAAGAGAGGCAGCGCCGACCGGTGGGGCAAAGGCGACTTTTCTTATAACATCGCTATTATTTACCAATTTTAATTCTACTTTGCATTAAATAAATCTATTTTATTAAAGAGATACTGTGACTTACTACAAGCTTGAAAATTGACGTTGTAAAAGAAAAATTATGCAGAAAACAGTTTTGACAACGAAAGAATGGAAGATTCGCTGGCAAAAATATATAGTTTTCAACATCAATGGCAATACTTACAGTATGAGAATTTGTTATTTTTACAAATAAAATAATATCACATTATTTTATTATAATTATTGAACGTAATTCAAGTCCAAAGTATCTTAAATATCCTAAATAATTGAGGCCTCACCAGGGGGGCAAGCCCGACGAAAATAATAGTTCAAAAGTTCTTAGGTTATGATAAGTGATCGGTAATGTAGAAGAGCCACTTATCTTCTGGGCTACATGCAAGAAACTATTAAATATTATTATTTTCAGTCCGTTCGGTACGGTAGAAACCATTGCGCGTAGCCGTATCTAGTGAAATGTCAACGAATAAGAGGTTATATTACAGCTATCACTATTTTGATTAAAAATAGCTTATTCTT
>CAKNWT010281988.1:0-32672 GCA_932066315.1 Andricus coriarius | reverse complement strand
TGCAAAAGTTCGTTTTTATGTTAACCTCATTGTTGAACATTAGTCTTTTTGGTTGAAAAATTCATCTTTTTAATTGAAAATTCATCTCTTTAGTTGCAAACTTGACTACTTTGTTGAAAATACGTTTTTTTCAATTAAATTCATCTCTTTTTGCTAGAATTTTCATATTTCTTGGTTGCAATATTAACAATTACATTTTTTGTTGATAATTCATGTTTGTATGTTAACAATTCAAATATTTAGTTAAAAAATCAACTATTATCT
Source organism: Andricus coriarius (assembly GCA_932066315.1). Classification (NCBI taxonomy): domain Eukaryota; kingdom Metazoa; phylum Arthropoda; class Insecta; order Hymenoptera; family Cynipidae; genus Andricus; species Andricus coriarius. The sequence continues at coordinate 32,408 of CAKNWT010281988.1, read as the reverse complement.
TAAAGATGTAACGAATTGATTGAATATTAAACAGATTTTTGGTTAAAGATTAATCTTTTTTTATACAAAATTCGACCATTTGGTTGAAAATTCATCTTTGTATGTTGAAAATTCAACAATTTATTTTAGAGTTTAACTAGTTTGTTGTGAGTGTGATCATTTTGTTGAAAATTGAACTATGTGTACATGGTTAAAAGTAATCTTTTTACGTTGGAGTAAATAAATTAATTTAAATTTGTTAAATTTTTATCTCAAAATTTCTTATTTCTTTTTATAATGGGTATTTGTGATACAAGGACCCTAAGTGGCACTTTTTCGGCCGAGTGTGAAAGTTTCAGTACGAGTCGAAATCGAGGCGTAGCCGAGACGAAGAACGAGTACTGCAATTCATACCAGGCAAAGTGCCACTTAGGGGCCGAGTGTCACACACTATTCTTATCACACCAGTCATTATAAGTGAAAATATGTTGTATAAAGTCCTAATCTAAAAACTCGAGAGGGAATCCAATCCAAACCAATCCAATCGTATTCAATTCCCGAGACGAAGGACGAGTACTGCAATTTACACGAGGAAAAGTCAGCCAATCAGATCACAATATCAGTTACTTTATGGTAGGCTGTACCCTAAGTACAAATTTTGCGGCCTGATCTAAGAACTTCTATTTTAGATATCGTTCACAGTACCTAAAGTCGCACTTATGATAGCAGTGTGATGAAAAATATTTCATATTATAAATGCTACAAGATTAAAATGTTGGTTTCCGGATATTAATAATCCGGGAACATAAAAAATTTGCCAGAGAAATATCAGGGAAGTCAGGCAATTTTTAAAATAAAGTTCTTCAGCCACCCGGGTCTAACTAAGGGATGTTATCAAATAAAATAAGACAGTGCAATAAAATATTTTAAAATAGAATAGGAAAAGACACAATAAACATTATTTAATAAAAAAAAAAAACAGAAATTTCTACAAAATAAAATTATTGGTCTAAAACTCTTACTTTTCGTTATCTTATTGGCAATTTTTTTTCTTGAAACTTGGCGGATGAGTAGTGAGATATTATATTAAAATATTAGTGATCAAAATTGTTCCCTCTGCGATAAATTTTCAAGACTATCATGCATATATTTGAAAATATTTTGGAAACTTAATGTAATTTTCATTCGCGATAATAAAGTCAAGCTTTTTACTATGGGTCATGTTGTGAGACACTAAAAGAAGGATTTGCACCAGTTTGAAAAAATTACAATTATTAGTTTTGATAATTTAAACCTTGGACACGAAAGTGCCGTGTTTGTAGAGAATTGCCCATATAAGTCTACAAACTATAGCATGTCTCAGCGTATATTACGGAACCCAAGACTATGTAGCGCGTGATGTGAAACATGTCAGATAATTAGATAGGTTCTGTGCACTTTCAATTTATTTGAAAAGAAGCGGCTTATGTGAAAATCTTTAAAAGAAAGAGATAATTTAAGGCTTATGCACATTGTTTTATGATCCTCGTAAAAATATTTTAATTTTAGTAATTCAAGAACGTCTGGTAAACCAATTTCTTCTAACACTTTTAAACTGGATTATGGCACTAAAAATTAATACTGAATGTAAAACTAATTCTTGTAATTATTTTTGAAACTTTAATCTCTTTAACGTGCATTTTAATTAATTATTTTTAGAGAATAATTTTTTACTGTTCTAAATAATTAAAGATCTGTGAGACGAAAGCTATTATTGATATATTACTTTATTAGAATTAAAGTACGAAAAAATTACTGGTGAAGTTCATCACCCAAAAATGTTTAAAAGTAGTCCTGTCGTAAAAAATAAGTTTTGGGGCAAAAGCACTAAAAAAGGTCCACTTCATTTTTCTGGAAATTTGTACAATTCCAAATTCATGTTCCAAAAAACTGTCAAAAAAAGTCATCTCATGGAGAAATGTAGTTGCAACAAAAGCACTAGAAAAGTTTCACTAAATTTTTTTTTGATATTTTTTTACAATTCCCAGTTTGTCTCTTAAAAATCTTCAAAAGCAGTCCTGTTCTGAAAAAGAATTTTTGAGATAAAATCACTAGAAAATTTCAACTTCACTTTTCTCCAAATTTATACCATTTTATTTCAAGTTCATGTCCCAAAAAAGTGCAGTGGATAATAATTTTTGGGTTGAAAGCACTAGGATAGTTATACTTTATTTCTGTCGAAATTTGTTCAAATTCAAGTCCATGACCCAAAAAAAGTTTTGAAACTGTCATGCAGTGGAAAAATGTTCTTGAGGCAAAAGTACAATAAAAGTCCCATCTTCTTTTGTCGCCATTCTTTCAAGTACTTATCAGAATAATATCTCTAGAAAACCATGCTGAAATATAATAAAGCATTAATTTATCAAAAATCTCATTTGTCTTTCAAGAGTTCCTTCAGGGGTCCTTCAATTGTATTTTTTAATTTTGGGGATAATTTTGCATTTTTGTTTCAAATTGAAACTGTTGCCATATGACATGTAAATTACTAACTATCTTTGTAGAGAATAACATCTGTAGAAAAATAAATGAAATTTCCTTTCACATCACTAAGTTGTTTCTTTTCTTGAAGCACGTGGGAACTCTAGGCACAAATCAGGAATTGTTTAATTTCTCTGTGTCATAGGTTCGCAGTAACTCATTCTTAAGTAAGTCATTCTTCATGAAGTAATCTTTAATTATTGTATAAACGAATTCCTTTCTCCTCGACGTCCTGGATTCTTTATGATTCTTTACTCTTTATTATATACCGCAACATGGGGATGACCTGGACATGTGGGGGTAAAGCGGAACACCCGCTTTTTAATCAAAGAAAGCAATGTCAATTTTTAAAATGCAAAGATTTGATGTACCCCACATTACCCTCTAGGGTCTACATCCGTTTCACAAACCCGGAAATCCAATATAATTCGCGAAATTCAAGATATTGTCTGTGCCGCTTATCCTCATTTTTTATCCCGCTTAGTCCCGTTTTACGGTCAGAGTTGCGTAAGTTATTTTTTTTGAGTAGCTAGTAACAGTTACATTACTTATCGAAAAAATGTAACCAGTTACAGTAACGATACTTGTGAATATAACTAGTTACAGTTACTAGTAACATTAAGTTACACGCAGATAAAAGAATATTTACTTATCAAGAAATGTAAAGTGTTTCTTGTAACCGTAATAGTACAAACTGCAATTAATGAGGGTGTGAAAATTTCTGAATCACTTAGCATTTCGTAAATGTCCATGTGAAGTTAAGGTGGATTTAATGGTAATCAGTTAGTAGGTCATGTTTTTTAGTTAAAAATACAACTGCTTGGTTGAAAAAAGTGACTGAAAAATCTTTCTTGGTTCGAAATTTAACTCTTCTGTTGAAAATTCATCGTAAATTTTCATACGTAAATCAAACTTCTATTCCCAGTAATAAATACTGTAAGATATGTAAAATTGACTGAAACGAGATTATAATAGTGGTACAGTGAATATTACAGAAGGATCGGTACATGCTACCGATCCGATTATCATGCTTAGCTCGCCCTCAAAGTCATAACAACGCAACCTATACCCGCAGACCATCTGATAAGTTCATGACGCCATCGGCAATGGATGGATTGCATCACCTAAAAAACTTTTTTTTTCATTTATGTGACAGTCGTTACATTACTGCATATTCCCACTTAGCAATAAAGGGGTTTTATAATAAATAACATCATTTTGTATGGCATGGACGCTATTACAAGTGCATTTCGGGATTATTTTACAGATCGCAACTCGTAAGACAGTACAGTGGTTAAGATAATCGACTTGCTAGCTCAGGTTTATTTTTTCGAATCCCCCCGTTACGTTCGAAAATTTTAATCGTATCATAAGCGATGTGGCTTACAAATACCGATTAATTATAAGTATATCTGAACATATATGTTTGAATTAACCGTTTGTTTATTTAAGTATTATTTTTAGCAATATTTTTGTAAAATTTATGGTGCCGTCCAAACTATAATCTATACCATTAACATTAATTAGATGTGTTTATATTATCTGTTAAAGTGACATCATAATTCGTAAGTGCAGCATCGAGGAACAGTGCAGAATAGCGACTGGATCTGTAAAATCTGCTGATCTGAAGGTCTTCACTACTTGAGAATCAAATAATCAAAATAACTAAGATGATGATACACAAAAACTTAATATAAAAAGAAATAGGCATTAGTTAAAGTAAATAAAAAACATACAATGTATTTCGACAAGTGAAGAACAATATATATTTCGAATAAATGTTCGTTGACTTTTTTTCATCAGCCATTACAAATGATTTTTCATATTGAATTTTAATTTAAGACCGTGACTCACTTATTCAATTCTAGCAATATTATTCCCCCGTATCACGCTACTGTGCAACTCATAACTATCGACTGATAAAATATGTAGTTAAAAATACTATTTGCATGACTGTAAAAAGGAATGGTTATAATTTGTATACCTTAATATTGGTTTGATTAAATTTAGTACAATTTGTCTCCATTTAAGACTCCATTTTGAAATTCAGGTAACAATTTCAAGTATTAGGGCCTAGATTGTTTGAAGCGGACAAAACACCTTTTATTTGATGCAATTTGAAACGCTCTTAATTCCTAACATTTCAAGTAAAAATATTGCATTTACAACCAAATAGATGACTGTTTAACAAACTTGTTGAATTTTCAAACAAAGAGATGAATTTTCAACAGAAGAGTTAAATTTCGAACCAAGAAAGATTTTTCAGTCACTTTTTTTCAACCAAACAGTTTTATTTTTAACTAAAAAACATGATTTTTTTACGGGAAGAAATAAATTTTGAAACCAAAAAGATCAACTTTGAACAGAAGAGTTTAATTTTCAAGCCAAGAGGATGAATTTTCAATCAAAAGGATGAATTTAAAAAAAAGTTACTTTTAAACCAAATAGTTGCACTTTCTACCAAAATAGTTAAATTTGTAATAAAATATACGAATTCTCAAACAAATGGTTGAATTTTCATACCAAAAATATTAATTTTCAGAAAAAAATATTATTTCAAAATTTAAGGAAAGTTTATTTTCAACCAAATAGTTAAATTTTCTACCATTTTCCAACAAAGTAGACGAACTTTAAACAAAAGATTTAAATTTCCAACAAAAAATTTAATTCTTAACTTAATAGTTTAATTGTCTACCCAAGAAAAAAAACGAATTTGAAACAAAATAGTTAAAATTTCAACCATACAAATCAATTTTCAAATAAAATTGTGAATCTTCAACCACAAGACTGAATTATTAATAAAGAAGTTTAAATTTCAACCGAATATTTAAATTTTGGACCACAAAAGACAGATTCGCAATAAAATAGCTAAGCCCTGTACAGAAATGTGTGTACAAAAAAAACTGCTTTTTCAAACCAAACACAACACTTTTCAATAAAAGAGTTGAATTTTCAACAAAACTGTTTATTTTTTTTTGTTAACGATCTGGTTGAACTTTCTAGCAAAATAGTTTAATTTTTAACAAATTACATTAATTTTTAACCAAATTAGATGAATTCTTAACGAAAAATATAATAGTTGATATTATTTCAACCATAAAGGATTATTATTTTAAATCAATTTTTAATTAAACACAGTTGAATTCAACCAAAAAATAAGAATTTTCAACAAAATATCTGAATCCTCAACCAAACCAAAATAACTTTCTATAAAAATAGTTTTATTTTTATCAACAAAAAAATAAGATTTTTTACCAAAAGAAGTAAATTTTGAAACTTAAAACCCGAATTTTGAACCAAGAAAGAAAAATGTCCACAAAACTGTTGAATTTTCAAGTCAAAAAGACAAATTTTCTGCAAAACAGTTGCATTTTTAACCGAAAATATAAATTTTCAACAAAAAGTTACTACTAAACCAAAATGTTGAACTTTCTACCAGAATAGTTGAATTTTCAACCAAAGACATGAATTTTCAACACTAAAAATAGGTTAATTCTCAACGAAAAATGTAATAGTCGATATTATTTCAACCAAAAAAGATTTTAATTTGAAAGCAATCACAGTTGAATTCAACGAAAAAAGACAAATTTTCAAAAAAATATCGAAAGGTTCAATAAAAAAGGATTAATTTTCTACCGACAACCGACACATAAACCTCTCTTTATAGAAGGTATACAAAGAACACTAAGTAACTTCAAAGTACCTAAAATTAAATTTCCAAGTTACTGCAAAAATCGTAACTAAGTCACGTTACAAGTTACTTTTGAAAATAGTAACAAAGTTACCCTAAGAGTTACAAATAACTTAATTTTTCAGCGACTTCGTTACTTGTAGGAAGTTACTATCCAACTCTGTTTACGGTACTCTTTATTTGTTATTTTTTATTATTTTCTTGTTTCCGGTTTCTTAGATTTTAATCTTTTCTTATTTGTAACACTTTTTTTTCGCCTAACGTAAATTATTCTCTTGATCACACTTGAATCGCGTTGCGCGTTTGCCGCTACAGTTACATGGACACGCGAGTTGCATTTGCGCGTTCCGAGTTAGGAAGCCGCCTCGTAATCTTTGGAAAGCGCCTGGCTCGATTGAACGTGGGTCACAGGTTTTTCTCCGATAGACAACGGACAATAATTTACGGCCCCGACTGTACTCGCCGTAGTTCCACAATCTCAGCTCCCGAACGTATCTAGATAACTACAGTACACTGTCCGTATTTATACAATATATATTTATATTTATATGGGCGGTTCTAGGTAACTTATAACCTCTGGGATAACGATTTTACATCAGATTGATTTTCAACCATTGGTAATTTGGAGGCGCATAAATATTTCCCAAATTTAATTTTTCCTGAGTTTCATTTGGGCGAAAATCAAGATGCCAACCAACCATTTGTCACAATTTTTATTTTTTTCAAATTGTCAACTAACTACCATTCATTCTAATTTCTATTATACGGAATCCTTCTTTGACATTATTTTCATAATTTCAAATTTCCATTCACCTAATATTCATTTGCCCAAATTTCTATTTTTCATATTTTACATTCATCCGAATTATCATTTGACCTAATTTTATTTCTTCCGAATAACAACATAGCCTAGCATGCATTTACATGAATCGCCATTTGGCATCATTCCCACTTCATCGAATTGTCATGTAACCAAGATTTAATTTGTCTCAGAGTATATCTGGCCTAAAATAAAGGCCCGAAATTCAAATAAAAAATTGTGATTGGCTGATTTTTAATTTTGCGTCATTACTTTAGGCCGGCTGAAGTAAAAATTATGACAAATCGCGATTCGTATAAGCAAAATATGACAAAATAGAAATTCAAAAAGATCAAGAATACTCTTGTCTTGGAAAACTATTTTTGGGACAAAAGCACTATAAAAGATCCACTACATTTTTCTCTAAATGTGTACAATTTCAAATTCTTGTTCCGAAAAAATTTCAAAAAGAAAAGATCTAGAAAAGTTCAACTTTATTTATTTATTAATTAGCACAGTTTTAAGTTCATGTGCCATAAAATTTCAAAAGCAGTTCCTTTCGTGAAAAATAGTTTTTGGGACAAAAGCACTACAAAAGTTCAACTTTATTTTTCTTGAAATGCCGGCAATACCAGATTCCTGTCCCAACAAATTTTTTTAAAAAGTCCTGCAGCAAAAAAGTGTTTTTTGGGACAAAAGTTCAAGAAAAGTTCCATTGGTAATTTCACGTATCCCCACGCAGGACCTTTGAAAATTGGGAAAATGAAATATTCATACACAGGAGTTATGGCAACATTTTTTTCTACATAGTATAAAGCAAAAAAGTGTCCCTGGATAGGCATAAAAATTGATTAAAGAATGTGCAAATTGAGCAATACAAGCTAGAGATAAACTTATATTGTAATAAGTCTAACGGGGTGGCCGAAAAACTTAATTTTCCAAATTTGCTGACTTATCTCTGATTTATCGCTTAAGAATTTGTCATTTACTCTGAACATTAATATTCAAAGACCAGTAGGAGAAACCTCCCTACAGTGGATAATGCAACCTACAGTGGATAATCATTGATTAAAAATACTAATACATGTAAAATAATTAATTTGATTTAATTAATAGTTAAGACACTTTTCATGCTGATAAATCAAAATTAAAATTAATTATTTTTCTTTTATTTGTGCTCTTAATTAATAATTATCCACTGTAGGTTGCATTATCCACTGTAGGGAGGTTTCCCCTATTTTAATATTTTAACATTTTTTTAATTAAATCTTTTATAAACGGAATAAAAAAACATTTAAAATTTAAGTCAAAGAATTTCAAATTCATTTATTTATTTCAACTAAAAAACATGACTTTTCTACAATCAAAAATAAATTTTTACTAAAAAAGATGACTTTTTACAAAAAATTTAAATTTTCAACAAAATAATTCTTTTTTCTGTTTTTTTTCACCAGTGAATTATATAATTAATATGATGTCAATATTTTTTGTCTACATGGTCGATAATCAATATATTAAAATATTGACTATCGACCATGCAGACAAAAAACATTATCATCATATTAAAAAAGATTAAAGTTCACCCAAAAGGAGTTGCATTTTCAACTCAAGAATTAAACGAAGAAAGTTGAATTTTCAATCAAAAAAGATAACTATTTAACAAAATATTTGAATTTTCAACCAAACAAATGAATTTTCAACTAAATAGTCTAATTTTTGAACATAAAAGATTAAGTTTCATCTAAATGAGGTGAATTTTCAACCAAATAGATGAATTTTCAAGCGAAAAAGTAAAAACCTTTAGGAAACAGTTGACTTTTAAGTCCAAGGAGATGAATTATCGACAAAAAAGTTAATTTTCAATTAGAAAAGTTGGAAATAGTTGAATTTCAAACTAAAATACACGAATTTTCCACGAAATGTTTAAACTATTCACTAAATAGTTGAATTTTAACCTACAATTAAGGTGAACTTTTTACTCAAATGGTCTAATTATTAATCAGAACTTATTGAGCTTCAACTAAAAACAGTTAAATTTTCTATTCGAAAAGTTGTATTTTCAACAAAAATATGACTTCTCGACAAAAATTTTAATATTAGATATTTCAATCAAGAAAAGAACGAATTTTCAAGAAAATAGTTAAATTTTCAACATAATAATTGAATTTTGAACAATCCACCTGAAAATATTATTGCTCAACAAAAAATTTAATAGTTGATAGTTCTAGCAAAAACGATGAAATTTCTACAAAATGAGATGAATTTCAAAAAAATTAAAAAACTTAAACCTAAACACTTAACTTAAACAATTAAACACTTTAATTTTTCGGTATCTTGGAATATTATTAGTATATTATATGGAAATATATATGACAGAAAAGGGATTCAGTTATCACAATATATTATATTACATTTAGTATAATATTATATATTGCAGTTAATCGGAAAAAGCCTTTACTACATTAATATACTTAATAAAAAATTTTGACTTTCTTTCAAACATTTAAACTTTCATTTAAAAAAATATGATTATAAGTTGCAGGGCTAATTATAACAAGATGTAATTGATGCTATCTTTGCTGAAAGTGAAGGGTAGCTTATTAAAGTACTTAATTATTTAAGGTTTTTAAGCTGTGATCGAATCGCAAAAATCAGCGTTGAAATTTATTATATCGACTCACAAGGCAAGTAATAAATGAATCAGTTTTTGGAATCGAAACTTTGACATAACCACAAATTCGAAAACGGTTTGTAAAAACAGAAAAAATATAGTGGCAATCAATTCTAGTGCATTTTGAAAGATTCAGCATTATATATCTTAGAAAAAATTTGTTTTTAACCAAAATTATATTTATAACGATAGAACTTTATTTAACATTTGCTTTTTTTAAAAATCTCTTTATCATATATCTTAATTTGTATCCAATCTCAATCAAAAATGGCTCATTTTGTTCTTTAAAACATTCTTTAGAGTTTTACTCGTTGCATCGTGTTAAAAAAAAAAATTTCCACAAATTCCAAACAAATTGTTTTTATTAAACTTCATCGAGTATAATAGTAAATAATGTTTCATAGAACGAAATGAGCCATTGCTTATGAAGATTGAATAAAAGTTTTATGTACTATATAGAAATACTGACAAAGAAATATCAGGATATCCGCAAAAGGGGCCGTTGAAGTATATTACGTGAGCATAATTTTCTCTATTGTTGACCCCGCCCCTCCCCCGCCGTAAGCATATTTTTGCATTACAAATATACAAAAATAAGCATCTACTTAGACCCCCCCTCCCTATCAAAATTCTTACGTAATCGTAATACTTGAATAGCCCCAAACTTCATTTTAAAAATTCCCAAATTTTTCCCTGACCATTTTTTCATTTTTTCTGACCCTAATATTTAAAGAACAGAATCTTAATATTGTAACATTTTTAGCATATCATTTTTTATAAATGGAATAAATTAATTTTAAATTTGAATTAAAATTTTTTTCAATTATTATATCCTGGACAATTATTTAAAGTGACTTTTATAGAAATTCCTTAATTTTTGCAAGACGTTTTTCAAAATCCCTGACTTTGGCCTATCTTTTCCAGACTTTTACCGTTTTCCATTTATACAACTTGTTTTAGCAGATAATACTTAGCATAAGGTAATTTATAATTTTCCAAAATTCCTAATTTTAACACATATAGAAAAGTCAGTACTATTTCTAAATTAAAGTTGCCACTAACAAATTTTCATCAATGAGTAAAAAGAAGGTAATTTGGACGTGACATTAGCTTTCATTAATAAAATTAATGTAATTTAATTTTACTTATTTTGGGAGCTTGAGAAAAAACTTGGGAACAGAAAATGTAGTTTTTGACATTTTTCTGCGACTGATTTTAAGCTTAGAAACTTTTATAAAGGCACACAAAATAATAAACAAAGCTTATGTTAAAAATATTCTGTTTTAATTTTATGAGTAATTTATTATATTATTACATTTATTACACTATTAATTTTAACATATTCCGTATTTCAACATTCTTACTGGAGATATATTTTTTCGTTTAAAAAAAGGTTATTCACAAGCAAATATAAATAACCTGAACATAAAAGTGAAAATTCTTTAGAAACACCCACATAAAAGCCATGAAAAATTCCTTTGAAGCTCAAGTAGTTTAACGATTGCTCCTTTATATTGAATGTTAGCAGAGTCGTACTTAATATAAAAACCGACTGACTTTATTCACCTTTTAGCTGTTGATACAATATTATTGATAGATCATAAAAAATAAGTAAGACTACGAAATAGAAAGTCAGAAATTGAGAGTAAGAATGAGAGATTGAGAAAGATAGAAATAGAAAGAGAAAGAGAGATAGAGAGAGCGTTCTTGTTTCTTTGAAAAGCAACCGGAAGAGGCTTGCGAAACTAATTAGCATATTGCTTTACCTCTTTTTTTGTTAACTGTTATTTTAATAATTCACTTTAAAACGAGACAAATCGGAACAAGAAGTACATATCATGTGCCTTGCAATAGAATTTATCACTCCTCTCTCGTTGATTGCTAGCAGCGTTCAACGTGTGTTTCCACAGACTCGTAGAATTATACTACCAGGATTATAAAAAACCAAGGTCTGCTAACTTGACCGTTTTTCTTTGTCATTTATGAATGGAAAAATTGTTTCTAATTATTAAAAAAAGTACATGCCTCGTTTCCAAGGTTTTTAAAAACTCTCAATATGGTTAAAGTTGGTGAAATGGTTGTACAGAATTTAAATTTACATTATAATTTAAACTCACAATCTGCAACATGGTTGTAATAATTACAAGCCATGTCACCGAGTTTTGCAATATTCTTCAAACTGCATAATTTTTAAACTTGTAAAGTGTAACCATTTAAAGAAAACGACCAAGACAAACTAGGTCATTTTTTAATGATACTTGTTCTAATTTAGAATGAACTGTCTGACTAGAACTAAGAATAAATAAAGAAATACTAAGTATACCTAAATTAGCTCAGGAGTTAATGAATTTTTAAATAACTGTGGGAATCATTCGATATTGAAAATCCATGCTTAAAATAATCCTTAACGCTATAATAAACTAGCGGAAGTAGCACGCGTACTATAAAATATAATTAATAATCATGAAGTAAATATTAAAATAGCGACATTGGATTTCATAAAATTTTAGTTCATTTACGATTGAATAAGATGTTTTTAATTTTAAAAAATGGTGAGTCTTCCTGATATCTTTCCTTTTCGACTCTGATGCATTTTGAAACGGTTTTCTCGATTGAAAATTTGCCAACTTGTTTATTCTTGAATGATTATATTAGAGGAACATAAAATTTTGAAGATCTTTTTGAAATAGATGTATCTTGAAGATTTTCAATTAAAGATCCATCTATTTTCAATATGTATTACTTAAGATCATGTAGTTTTGAATGTTTTCTTGAGCCGTTAAACTTTGAAGATTTGTAATTGAAAACTTTTGAATTCATAAAAATGCATAAATAAAAACTTTTAAATTTTCATGATTTTGGAGATTGAAACTCAATTTTTTAATTATATATCTTCCAAATTGAAGTAACTTAGAATATAAATGATCAAAATTGCAGAAATTTTAATTGTAAAATTAAAACTCGCAGATTTTTTTATAGTATATAAATTTTCAGAATTAAAAACTCGTTAATTTTAAAGCCTTACAATTCAATGTTCAACAATTTTGAGGAGTTACATACAATTGAAAATTCTTGGATTTTGAGAATATGAAGTTGAAAATTGTGCAATTATAAAGATTTATATTTTAAAGGTCTCTAACTTGGAATATTGTCCTTAGAATAGTTCAATTTTTAAGATAAATTTACATCAATTCTGAATCTTCAAAATTGAAGAAGTGTCAAATGTAAATGATCAAAATTACAGCATTTTTGATGGAAAAACTTGAAATTTGCATAATTTTGTATTCTATTTAAATTTAAAAAATTAAAAACTCTTTCTTTTTTAATATTTACCATTCAAAATTCTACAAATTTCAAGAGCTAGATACCATTGAAAATTCTTGAATATTGAAATTATAGATTTGCAAGTTATGCAATTTTCAAGATTTATATTTTAAATATTTTTTTCGAATAGTTCATTTTGAATATTTGCAAATGAAAATTCTTTGAATTTAACGATTCGCAATTTAGAATCCTTGAATTTTGAAGATTTACAATTGAAAACTCTTTAATTTTAAAGATGTATTAATACCATTTCTTAAATTTGGATGATTCTAAAACTTTCAGCTTCAAGAAATTCTAAATAAAATCATCCAAATTACAGAATTTTGCATTGCAAAAATTAAAGCTTGCATAACTTTAATTGTATGTACATTTTCAAAATTGAAAAATCTTTAATATTAAAGATTTAGAATTCAATGTTTTACCATTTTGAAGAGTTAAATAGAACTGAACATTCTGAAATTTGGTAAATATATGATTTAACCCTTAGAGAGTACCGGGGGTCCAGCAGACCCCAAACCAAGTTTGATCGTAATTATCCCCTTTTTTTGTACATTTTACTTAAAATCTAAGAATCATTCAAAAAAATCGTTCTAGGATCATTTAAGGCTTTGTAGGCCTTCATATTCACTGAAAATTGCTTCTGCAATTTTTTCTCAAATCGCCACTTTTATTTTGCAAAATTTTGTTGAAACGTATACTATCACACGTATTTTTTCCTCATAATATTGTATTTCGAGAAAAAGTACCTATATTTTTAGCAAAAAATATTTAAATTAAAACAGTTAGGATTTTTTTCAAGAAAAACTGCATTTTCGTGACTTTTGAACATTTTTGATTGTTTAAATTAATTCAAAGTTAAAATTTGTTTATTGACGCTATTGCATCGTTTTTCGGAAGGATCAAACTAACTTCTGATACGCTGCGTAGTCAAGTGGGGGCTTCAGAATCCATTATTTTTTGACGTGGGGTCCGATGGACCCCCTGTACTCCGAGTGTTATGGGGCCGAGGTGTATAGTTCAATTTGAAGATTCTTAAATGTGGATTATTTGGAAAATCAAAAGTCAAGTTTAGAATTTTCTCTTTTAAAAAAATCCTCAATTTTAAAGATTTACAATTCAAAATTCTACTAATTTAACTATAGAATTTCAAATTATTCAATTTTCAATATATATATTATTAAGGCATGTACTTAATGCTGCAATTTCTTTTTGAATATTTCAATTTAGAAGAATTATAGTTGAATATTCTTTAATTTTAGCGATTTGCAATGTCGAATTCCTCAATTTTAAATATTTTCAATTGAGGACTTGTCAATATTTAATGTGTATAATAGAAAATGCTGCAATTTTAAACGTTTTTTGGAATATTCAGTTCAACTTTGAATATTGAAAAAGTTACTCAATTTTTAATATTTGCAATTGAAATTTATTCAATTTTATAGATTTGCAATTGAAAATTCTTTAATTGAGAACACTAATTTTAGGAGTTGGGCTTGCTCAGCTCACCTGATTTTTCTGGATTAGAATGGTTTATTAATTCGTATACTAATTATTTAAATAATAAAATCATATAATGGTAAGAATCAACACTAATCCATATTTCAATCGTTGATTTAAAATCCCTCATATTGCAACAGATTATAATTATTATATTTCTTTCAGGTTGGTCCATTTGAGTCCGGTAGCACTGCCGATAAAACATATTGTACTATGCCTTTATTCAGAAAACCCCGTTGAAACAGTGGTATGGGCCTGTGAAATTTTACTCTATACTAAGGTATGCTAGAATCACTGTATAAATTTAATCACAATGAGTGAAAATCCGTGGCTTCATTTGATTTTATTAGAAGTACTTTTGACTGGACGTTAGGCTGGGGGAGAGGAAAACTGCAGAAAACCATCGTCTCGAGTTCAGCCGGTTTTTCGACTGCCAAGTTTAAAACTATAAATTCAATACTCGTATTGAAGCCTTTCCACAAACCTGGATACAAAGTTGCAGTAACACTTTAGAAATATGTCACAACCGGCTGAGAATACGGAAATGATGGGAAGCTCGGTTGCCGGCAGCCTGCGTTGTTCTACTCCACCCGTTACGTAAGAGACTTTCCAGCTAGTCATCGAATGTATGGTAGACGGTCGACTGACCAGACGTATAAAAGTATTTGATCGACCTTTCCTTCATTCTACTTTACTTTCTGTTTATATAGTCTATAAGGATGGAATTTTCAATCGCGATCACGCCATAAAATAATTTAATACTGGCAAGAGTGATTCTTGAATAAATATCTACACATTTTTAAAACTGATTTCTTTCATTACAAAGATTACAGTCTTTCTTATTTGTACAAATTCCCCATTTTTCTCTATTTTTAAAAAACCACTTCTTTTCTCCGTTTCTCTTTAAATATATGATAATTTAAAATACACTACTTGAATGACCCGGACAATTCTTTGACATTAGTACATGTATGTATGTATTATTTATTATAATCAATTTTACTTTTTTTCTAAAAACTATGGTGCATTAAAAATAAAAACTTTTTTTTAACTGAAAGCTTAATCATTCTAAAACATGTTTCAAATATGAAAACCGGCAACAGAAAATTTTATCCAGTATACGAAATAGAATATTAAAAAAATATATAGTATTTTGAAAAAGAAGTATTAGGAGTTGAACACTTTTTAATTGAAATGGACAAAGTTAAGTAATTAATTGAAAAACGAAATATTCCAAGTTGATCAATTGCAAAGTTGAATGTTCTAACTCTGAAAATTTAAAGGTATACATTCAAAATTGGGCCACTTGCATTTGAAATCTGTTCAAGAGTGTTAAGTGGTCTCAAATTTTATTTTTAAGTCTTAACATTCAAAAATTCACAAAAGTTCATTCAACCGATTTCAAACTATCTATTTAGGATTAAAATAAATCCTTCTAGCTAAAATATTTTTTGCTAAATCTATACAAATTAAATATACCTTGAAATGAAAAATATTTTAAGCACGTAAACTTGAACTATTTTTAATTTGAGTTTTGAAGCATGGAAGAGTGCAGTTTTAAATTTCAATTCAAATTGTTAACTGTAGAATATAATTATAATGATAATGTAAGAAAGATGTCAAACATATAAAAATTGTTTATTTAAAGAACTTTATTTTGTGTAGGACTTTTTTATATCGCAGAAATAATTCAGCGCAATGTTAACTTGAAAGCTATCCTAATTGTTAAAAAACCTTCAAGTTTGAATTGGTTTAAAAATTCGGCTTAGCGAAGCCGGCTAAGGATTTAGCCCAGATGTTTCTCTCATCTCTTTAAATCTGACTTAGGAAAAATTGATCATCTTATGGCAAAAAGAATACTGCTGAAGAAGGAGTAAAGTACACCAAAATTTGAAAATATGCCCTGTTCATAAAAAACTTTTTTGGGACAAAATTACTAGAAAAGTCTCATATTTATTTAGTGAAATTGTTACAAACCCAAATTAGCCAAAAAAGTTCAAAAACAGTCCCTCCGTGGAAAATACTTTTCGGAACAAAAGCAGTGGAAAACGTCAACTTCAATTTTCTCGAAATTCGCAAAATTCTATGTTCATGTCCAAGAAAAGGTTAAAAACAGTCTTATTTTGAAAAAAAAAACTTTGGGAGAAAAGCACCAAAAAGTTTTATTTCATTGTTCTTAAAATTTGTAGAATTTTAAGTTGATTTCCCAAAAACATGTGCAAAACAATCCTGCAGTGAAAAAATATTGTTAGGTCGAATATGAAACAAAAGTTCCATTTTATTATTTTTTTAAATTTGTACAATTCAAAGCTCATGTTCCAAAAAAGTTCAAAAACAGTCCTTCTGTGAAAAATAATTTTTGGGACAAAAGCACTAGAAAACTTCCATCTCATTTGTCTTGGAGTTTATACCATTTTAAGTTCATGTCCCAAAAATGTGAAATTGCCGTTCTGTCGTAGAAAAATGTTGTTGGAACAAAAGTACTAGAAAAGTTCCACATTGTTTTTTTCAAAATTTATACCTTTCAAAGTTCATGTCCCAAAAAAATTTTGAAAAGAGTCCTGGAGTGGAAAATTGTTGTTTGGGTAATAGTACAAGAGAAGTGTCATTTTCCATGTATCAAAAAAGATTAAAAGCATTTCTGTCATGGAAAATTATTTTTGAGACAAAAGCACTAGAAAAGTGTGATTCTTGAATAAATATTCACAGATTTTTAAAACTTATTTCTTTGATAATTAAAATATAAAAAATGAAAACAATCCGAAATTGAGTGTGTAGCAATTGAGGAGCTTTTCATGCGGTAGCAATCTAATATTGAAAGAGCTCCAATTTTTCAGAAATTTATATTTAAAACAAAAATAATTCAGAGCGATCTTGATTTGAAAAAAAAAACAGTTTCAAGATTGAATTGGTTGAAAAATGTTGGACTACTTCCTGTGTTGTTTCATCATTTTCTACTGGTTAAGGCTCGAAAATTTAAAAACGAAGTAAAAAGCTACACCTGTTTTGACGTCTTTGTCGGTGTTAATATATTATTTACATCAATTAACAAATGCTAATGAATTTTATTTCAATTCTTATCGACTTCTCTTTAGGAAATTATGTTAATACATCCAATTGATTTGACTCGAAGATAACTAATAATTTTTTTAAAACTCTTATTAATTCAAAATATAAATAACTATTAATGAAACTTTTTTCTAATTTAATAATTCTTTTTTAAGCTTCAGATAATTATTGTAAAAATTTTAGTTGAACGATACTTAGTCGAAAAAAAATAATAAACCGTGAAATATTCAACGACTTATTTTCTTACACTTCAAGTCCCTTAGTAATCCATGATGAACTTACTTTTACTCTTAGGGATCCTAACACAAACCTTTAATAACTTTTAAAGATGTTGCTTTCCTCACCAACAATTATTTAATCATTACAATTTTTTATTTATAACTTCAATTACAATCATTATTTTTGTCTTCAAAGACCAAAAGTTGAGCAAAAATGAATGTAGCAAATCTACTCAACTTAATTATTGCGCTTATTATTAGAATCTCTAAAAGATAAATTCTCGAACAAAAAAAAAGAGGTCAGAAGCAAGCGTAATCTTCATTCAATTTATTAACCAGGAAATACTACTTTGAAGTCGCTTTTAATTATGAAAAAATGTTTAATATTGAAATTTGTATAATTATTATGAAACAGCCTATAAGTATGTACCTATATATTGTATCAAATACAAAGAATATTCTCCTATAAGCGATTTGTCTCTTATTATTAAAAAGCTATTTGAGTGACGTTTATAAGTCTCGAAATTTCATCCTTAAAATCAATTTGTCAGAATCTGAAAGTTGAAAATCGTCACGTTATATAAAAATTGGAGCGAAAGAATCTGTTTGCATGCTCGTACATTTTATTATCGCATTACTCGCTTAACTGCACAAGAGCTCGAATTCGCGAGGAAAAACTGTCTGCCTTTTTATTTCCACTTTGACTCACCCTACTTTTATTTTGCGTGGTAGTACGAATTTACACTGAGTTATTATTGACGTTGCATAGGCTAATGAAAATAAACACAACTTAAATGAAAATTTTAGTCTTTAAAATTGTCTATCCAGCATAATAAAACTATTCACTGGAAACCAAATCAACACGTTTACTGCAATTTCTAAACACATTTTCTGAATATTAACCTTTAAGTATGGAAGTGCGGCCTCACAGACCGCACCATGCTTTTGATATGGTGGTGCCTCCCCCCATTGGTGTAAAAGATTATTAATATTAACAGTTTATAAAATTAAATAATTTATTACTTATTCCAATGTCACTTTCTATACATGTATAAGTTAGATAACAAAAACTTTTTCATTTATTTAATTAGATATAAATACATACAGCGGTCTGTGATACCTCAGGTCCATGTTAGTCCAAAACTAAAAAAACACTTTGATACTTAAAATCTAATGAAATATTAAGTCGGAAAAATTCATGATGTAAAGTAGAAAACAATTAAAATAAGGGTTTAAAACACCCGAAATTTGAGATAAAAATGAAGTAAAAGAATATTTTTAAACTTTGACACAAAAACAATTGCTTAGTATACAATAACATACAATGTGTTTTAGATAATTTATTATGTAAAAAATTGTTTTTTCAAGAAAAATGTTTATAAATAAGTTATGAAGGAAAAAAGTTAATCAAGAAAGACAAGATTATCTCAATTAAAAATTTGCAACCTTTTCTTTCAACATTAAACTTGTTTATCCTCACCTGAAGCAATAAGCGCTCTTTTCGATAAATCTAACAAAAATCAATTCTGAGAAATGATTTTCTTTGAAGTTGTTCGAAAAATGTTAATTTTTAATTTGTCTCGTGTTTCTGAATGTGATGAATGAAGAAATTGAAACTTGAATTAAATAACATTTACAAGCATAAATTAATTACAAAACTTTAAGCTGAATAAAAATATTTTTTCTGATTCCTCACTTTTGCTCCTATTCGGTAACAAGGTAAAGAATGGTAAAGAAAAGTTTTGCCTCTCTGATCAGCTCCGCGTCAGGGTCAGACAAGGTCGTCTCACTACAGCCGGAACGATTCCACTATTTACCTCATAATGCACAATGTCTGTCAGACATCAAAGATGATCTGATCTTAATAAAATTGCCCATATTTCTTTCAAATTTTTTTCAACATAATAGTGTTAGGGCCTTCCATAAACTGAGTTAGCAATTTTGAGAATAATAAAGGAATAAAATCCTTTAAATAAAATAATGGTAAATACGATATTGAATTCAACATGAATTACTCTAAATTTGCAACAACACAATTAATTTTTAACCAAACAGTTACATTTTCAACAAAATATTTAAACTTTCAACCAATCAATTAAATTTTTAAGCCAGAAAGACGATCTTTTTCGTAGACTGTTGAATTTTCAACAAAAAAGTACAGTTTCAGCCAAAAAAGATAACATTTCAACCGAAAAAAATGAATTCCAAAACAGTTGAAAAAAACTAATTTTTAACAAAATAGTTGTATCCTTAGCCAAATGGATAAATTTTTTATTAAAAAAATAAGTTTTAAATTGATTAGTTGCATTTTTAACTAATTGCTATAATTATTGAAATTTAGTCTTACTCATTTAAGATCCGTGACTCTGCGGTATAACCTAATAAAAAATATTTTTTTTTAACTAAAAGTGGAGTGGTCAAATTTTCAATTTTAAAAACTAATTTTTAACAACAACATGAACACGAATTTTTAACCAGTTGAATTCAACCAAAAAAAGACAAAATTCTAAGCAAATAGTTGAATCCTCATCTAAAGAGATAAATTTTTAACAAAAAAGACTAACCAAAAAGTCGAATTTTTAACCAAATACATGAATCTTTTACTAAATTGTTAATTTTTCAACTCATAAACTATACATTTAGGACCATAGATGGAATTTTGAGATTTTCAGACAAAAAAATTAATTTTGAACTGAAAAGAATCACAAATTTTTAATAAAAAAGTTACATTTTCAAACGAAGATATGAATTTCAAAAGAAAATAAATTTTCGACAAAGTAGTTCAACCTTGGACCAAGCAGTTGAATTTTCAACCAAAAAAGATTAATTTTCAACCAACTAGTTTAATCTTTAACCAAATTTTAATTTTCAACACAATGCATTAATTTTCCACAAAATTGTTGAATTTTCAAGCCAAAATTACAATTTTTCTACAAAACAGTTCCATTTTTAACTAGAATTATAAATCATTAACCAAAAAAATAAATTCTTAACAAAATACTTTACGTTTTCACCAAAGAGATGAATTTTTAACTAAAATGATGAATTTGAAAACAAATGAATCTTCAAAGAAAGAGTTCAACATTAAACCCAAAACGTTATTTATAAATTAAATAGATTGAGTTAAAAAAAAATGAAATATTTAAATTTTCAACCACAGGTGACTTAAAAAATAGTTTTCAACAGAGTAGTTCAACTTTGAAGGAAGTAATTGAATTTTCAACCAAAACATATGACTTTTTAACCAAATAATACAATTAAAAGCCAAAAAGGTGAAATTTCCAGCACGAAGATTCATGTTTTATCAGAAAAGAAAAATTTTCAACAAAATACATGAATTTCCAAGTCCAAAAGATCATTTTGAACCAGGAAGGATAATATTATAAAAATGTAATAGTTACATTTTCAGACAAAGAGATGAATCTTCAGCCAAAGAAATAAATTTCTAAAAAATTCGTTAAATTATCAATTTATTCAAGAGAATAATAAAGTAATAATATTTACATTTTCCCTGAAATAATTGGATTTTCTGATTGAGTGCTTTAAATTTAGATTTTCAACAACATTTTCAATTAAAAATGTCAAAGCTATAGTAGAAAAATATATCTCTTCATATTGTATGGTAATTTCTAAAAGCTACTAGATATTACAAAAACTTTATTTAGTTTTAATGAAACCTTAGTGAGAATTTTGAAGGTTTGAATACACCCTATTTAGTTTTCAGTTTCAATTGGCGCTCGCTTCGTGACATCCTCTTTCCCCAGTGAATTAAATTCAGAGGCACTAAGTCTTTTAAAGTAGTGTTCCTAAACTCCTTCAAGTACCTCTGATTAAAATTCATCCTGTGGATAAACTTTCAGGATCTGCAGGCCACGTTGTACTATTCAGAGATTACTTGGACGATTAATTTTAATTAAAGGAATTACTTCTTGTTATAAAGTCATTTTACATGTTCAATTCAACGACACAGGTGACCGTTGGAAGATAGTCTGCTAAACTTCAGTTCAGGTGAATTTGCATTTAAATAAAGGGCTCGCAACTATCTGATGAAAATTTCTGAACTTTAGAATCCTACAAAAAATATGTACTACCGTCGGAAATTCTGGGTAAGACTAGAGTGAGTTCTATTAAAAATCACTGCTGACTGTGAAACGTGATAATTCGTTCAAAAAATACGCGAGAAACTTTGTTTGATAACCTTTGGAAAGCTTATGAAATTTCACGTCGAATGACTCCTGGCAGAGATAGTTTCAACCTTATAGAGAGAATATACGACGTGAGAAGTAAAAAAAAATAATTTATCGAATTTTGTACCTCGAGTTTAACTCGCTGAAGTCTTATCTTCAATTTTTTAAATCGTATCTCAGGGGTAATCATATCTCGGGCTCCCATCAAGAATAAAAATTTTTTATTGTCCTTGATTGAAGACAAGACTTTACAGATATTGTGGTATAACATTCAGATTTTGCTAGAATTTTCCCAGCTCATGGCACGAGTTGAAGACGAGGTGCAAAATTCGAGAAATTCTAGCTTTTTTTTAAACTCCTCATGTGGTATGTTCTTTTTCAAGGGTCAAAAATATGTCTGTTGGGTTAATTCGACATGAAATTTCATAAGCTTTATAAAAGTTAAAAAAAGGATTCACTCCTTTTTTTAATGAGTTATCACGTTTAAAATTATGCAATGATTTTTAATAGTACTCGCTCTATTCATAGCGACAATTTTGGGCTCTAGTGTGAATAAAATACTGAGAATTACTTGACATTGAATGTTTACCTCGCCTATTATATGGAAAATCACGTAAGAATCAGGAAGAGTTAGAAATATTACATATTCCTGTTGGAATATGCAACTTTTATACTATGCTTCCATAGAAGCTATGTATGTAAGAACTGTCATTATAAATTGGGCATGATAATTCCAGTATTCCCACGAATTGCTATCTTGAGAAATTCCATGCAAATTATTTTAACTATTTTCTTTTCGATGTTCATTTTTATTTTAAAGTTTCTAGAGATTTTAATTTAATTAAAGAAAGAAAAGTACGTAAAACTGCAGAAATAAATCAATCGATATAGTTAACTACGATCTTAATGTTACAGTTCCTCATTTTTATTCTACTCACAAAGTGTCGCATGCAATATCGATCGAATTTCACCGAAGAAAGTCATTTCATCTACCTTAACTAGATGTATTGATCAATTGATCGACCTCGAAGTACCCACAATTCGCTCGAATGACGGAGCTGATGAAATTACGAGCAACTTACCCGTAAGATGCTTTTACAAATGAACTAATTACAAGTTTGAGGAAAAGAGTTTACAACTTTCGTAATGAAGAGGAAAGTGCAGATTTGAAATTGCTACATATTGAAGCACAAATTAGATTTTTATTTCAATTGCATAAAGTTTAACTAGGTGACTGAAAAAAAATTACATGTTCGATTTGTTATTCTAATCTTCATAGTATCTACATTCCGTTTTTGAAAAATCCGTATATTTTTTATGCAAGTCTATCTAAGAGATAAATTTAATTCCTCGTAAATCTCTAAATCTCTATACTACATTAAAAATACATTATTTTTTGGTCCATATTTATCAGTTGAATTATTTTACTGTACTTACTACATGATTGATAGGATATGAGAGAAGAAAATAAAATAAATTCGAATCGTTACTTTAGAAGAAAACTAATTCCTAATTCTCAACTGGAAACCAAGTCTGATTAATACTTTTTTTTAATTTTTACAAAATTAGAATAGCTTCCAAATTAAAAAAGGTATATAAATGTAATATAAATATAGATTAGACTCTAAACGAGAAGATTTTTTAATTTCCTAGTAAAACATTTGATAAAATTTTAATTATCTTACTAGAAAATCGAAAAAAAAACTTCACACCTTGAATCTGGTTAAATATTAATCTGGTCGCAAATCTTAACATTAAAATATTATAAATAAATATTTCTCCTGAATTGAATTCTAATAAATATTTTTTTTAAGAAAAATATAATGCATTACACTTTCAAATGGCGTGTCTTCCAAATGTCTGCATTCAAAATTAAAATGTCAATTCTAATCTTTATTTAGTCTGCATCATTCTTGTCCATTTTTTTTAATCGTTCTCAAATCTTTTATTCCTATTTATCAAAGATTTAAATCTTGAGTTATAATCAACAATAGTATTTTTTAATACAGTTAACAAAAGAAAATAATTTTTATTGTTTATAAAAGGAATTTTTTTAATTAAAATTAAAATTTAGGTTCTCTTTATTTTCTTTCAAAACTGATTCTGGTCTATTTTTGGTTGAGCATGATTCTCAAATCTTGTCTTTATGTTTTTCTAAGATTTACATTTATTATTTTAATAATAACAACAGCGTCTTTTTTAAAATACAATTGGCAAGAAGAAATACATTTTAATTATTTATATAACACATTTTCTAAATTAAAATTGAAATTTAGGTTCTCTTTATTTTCTTTCAAAACTAATTCTGTTCCATTTTTTTGTTGAGAATCGTTCTGAAATATTTTATTGATGTTTATCCAAGACAACATTTTTCTCAATTAACAATAGTGTATTATTCAAAACACTGTTAGCAAAAACAAATGGTTTCTAATTATTTATAGGCCAGGCGGCAGAGCAAAAAAAATGGTAATTTTTGACATTAATTCCGACTAAAGAAATTATGGTTTTAAAATGTTCTTTGGGTCAATATAAGAAACCGCTTTCGTTATCCCCCTCCCACAACCTCTGCGTATCTTTTGGCAGTGGCGTTAGCTTTCGAAAAACAGTTTTTTATTCATAACTCGTTTGTTTATGGGTTTTTTTCAAACTCTGCGTCTACAAAAATTGAATTCTCGACAAAAAAAGTTGTAATGATTTTTTTTATACGACCCATATTTTTCGAATAATAGCCGGGCAAAGTCCAAAAATTTGT
This sequence comes from Andricus coriarius, assembly GCA_932066315.1. Taxonomy (NCBI): domain Eukaryota; kingdom Metazoa; phylum Arthropoda; class Insecta; order Hymenoptera; family Cynipidae; genus Andricus; species Andricus coriarius. The sequence continues at coordinate 7,704 of CAKNWT010281988.1, read as the reverse complement.
AAAAAATGTTGAAAACTTGCACTTATACTAGTTCTGAAATGACGTTAGATAAATTTATGCACTAATTGATGATAAGATCAATGTTAATAAATAAATAATACATTAACAACTTATTTTTTATTTTTATAAATAACTTCATTAATGGAATAAATGTTTTTATTATATACGGGTTTCACAATTGCGAGTCTATGTATATAAGTCCCTTAGTCTTTGGAATGTTGAGAAACATCTACATACATTTATGGTTGATTTTGAACCAATATATTTAGATTATTACATTTTCCAAATAGAAAAAGAAACAATCGAAAGTTTAATGTATTTCTAACATTGCTAATATTTAATGCATTCTTTTTTCAAAAATTTTAAGAAAAAAAAAAATTTTTAAGTAAAATTATGTATCAAGTAAAATTTTAAGAGGTTTCTTTTAATAAATTGAGCTAAATTATTTAGACTCAATTAAAAGAATTCTGAAAATACTCATAAGCAAACCCTGCAGATTGGAACGAATCATGAATTTTGTGACTGAAATCTATTCTATCATGAATAGTTTTATGCAAAATGAACATGAAAAAGATTCAAAATTAAAAAAAAAACAGAATTCCAAACTATCGCACTTTTCGGTTCATTAGCGACAAAAATAACCAAATGAAAAAAGAGGGAGAAAAAGAGGAAAAGTCAACCAAAAACCAACCTCTCATTTTTTCCTTTCTCCATCCTTTTCACAATCCCACTACCTTGAACCAACATGTTTCGGGGCAAATTTAGACCCCCTCACCAGGGATTATTTATAGGAAAACTATAAAGTCTAATTGAAAATCCTTATGCTAGTTAAATAATCAAAACATAATACCTGCAATTAAAAAGAGGCATATACGTAAACAAATACACAGAAACATACATACACATACATAAAAATACATATGAATACTTCCCCCTTTAAAGGTTACTGTATCTCATTTCGTATTTATTAGTGAACAAAAGAAAAGTGAAAAAGATATAAAAATTATTCTTTATAATAAGAATAAATAAGTATTTAAAATTCTATCCATTCAAGTAAGTTTTTTGGTTAGCTTTTTCTCTTTTTCTCCTTATTTTTTTATTTGGTTATTTTAGTCTCTGATGAGACGAAAAGTGAGATAGTTTGAAATTCTGTTTTTTTAATTGTGAATATTTTTCACGCTCAGTTTGGATAAAATTATTCAGGATAAAATAGATTTCTTTTCGATCTTAAGTTTAAAATCTACATACATTTTTCTTGTTACAGCCACGCACTTGTCATTTCAGTCAACACATGCTGAAAGTGGTGAGCCCTGTTCTACGCCAATGGTATTCGTCGTTTTTGTTTTGAATTACAATGATCCTAATTCAATTTTTTGGTACGTCTGTGACATTCTGGATTTTTTGAATTCCAACGTCCAAGCTATCCTCTGAATTTTTCGACTAAGTGGTCTCAAATACTTACATACATAGGCTCGCAATTGTGAAAGCCATATATAATGAAAACATTTATTCCATTGATAAAATTATTTATAAACAATCAAAAATGCGTTGGTAATGTATTATTTATTTATTAACATTGATCTTACCGACAATTAGTGCCTAAATTTATCCAACGTCATTTCAGAACTAAGATAAGTGCAGGTTTTCAACAGTTTTTACAATTTTTTGGACTTTGCCCGGCTATTATTCGAAAAATATGGGTCGTATGAAAAAAATCAATGGAACCTTTTTTGTGGAGAATTTTATGTACTTCAATTCTTGTGAACGCCGAGTTTGCAAAAAAACCATAAGCATACGAGTAATAAATAAAAACCCGTTTTTTGAAAGTTTACGCCACTGCCAAAAGTTTCTTATTTTGCATTACATTTTATCCCCAACTACCCTGAAAATGTTATATAATTTCAATAAGGGATATTATTACAATTCACAATATGCATTGGCATTAACACATACGTAATTTTATAATCTTGTTCTTATAATGAAAAAAAGTGCGTATACTAGAATAAAAAAAAATTTGGTTATTATACATTTTATTGCAACTTTTGTCTTTTTCGTCTGCTGTGTAGTTTTTCCAAAAATTTAATTTTTTTATGTTATATGCTATTTTTTACAATTAAAACAAAAAACTACTGTCCTATCAACAAATTACTCATGACAAACTAATAATTTTCTTGATTAATTTCTTCCATAACTTGTGTCGTTTGTCCAAATATTTAATTCTTTTATTTTTTTATTTTTTCACTATCAAAACAAAAACTACTTTTTTCGTATCCTGTGTCTTTTGTCTAGAAATTAAATTTTTCTAACAAAATTTTTACGCATAATTTTTTGAATAAAATAAAAACTGCGCATCCTATCAAAAAGTGATTTTTAACCAATTTTCAGATCAATCAATTTCAGATCAATCCTCCAAATTGAGCATGGATGGCTTACATCTTTTTGGCGCATCATTTAATAAATCATAAAAGTCATAATCAAATTTTGTATTGCTTTCTTCATATTTTTGAACGAATAAATATTGTTTAAACAATGACACGACGTGTTAAACAGAATTTACTACTCCTCGAAATCATTCAATATTATGTTTCGCTCAGAATATACGATGTAAAAAATATTGTTGGAAAAATAATGGTTTAAACAAATTATATTTGTTTAAACAATTAAAAAATGGTCAATATATTCTTTCTATACATTATAGAGTCAGAAAAATAATTATATGTATTTTCTTTCATTTCCTTTTTTTAAAGTTTTCGAAAAAAACTGCTTAAGCAAATCAAAATTGTTTAAACAAATAGAAATCTATTAAACATTAAAAGATGTGCATCAAAATTATATAATTATTGAACAAAGAGTAGCATAGGATAACAATTTGAGAAAAAACTGGACATCTCTGGCTCCATTTTTAGAAATGTTGAGAATAAACAATAAGTAATTGTTTAAATAATTACCTAATGTTCTTTGAAAAATGTTATTCTCCAAAAAATCACAACTATTACATTTAAATCAGAAAATACGATTATTCTTTACATTTTTCGGACTAAATCATTGTTTAAATAAGTTACATTTGTTTAAACAATAAAAAATTGTTTAAATAATCATGGGAAATATTTAAATTGTCATTAGTAATTATTTGTATGAAGAAGACGACGGAAATTGCTCAAAAGTAACAATAATACGTGAAAATGTAGGTTTTTGATTTTTTGGTCATATTTGGACCGCTTGGGGGGGGGGGGGCGGCAAGGGTCGGTTAAAAATGAAAGCTATTATTATGGTTTTATTTCGTAGGTACTCCTCTTCAATCTCTAAAAAACTTGGCACGTTTCGATCAAATCCTGAAGTATGAGTTCAATTTTTCGAAAATCCCAAATTTCCCCATATGTTAATTAAATGGGATTTTGAAGTGCCCGGTGACACGTGTTAATATTCTAATTTCAAAAAAAAAAATTACGGATTTTATTTCTCCGGAAGTGAAAACTTTTGGGAGGAGGCCTTGCCCTTTTGGGTGAAAAGCGTTTTTTGGACCACCCTAATACACACCTACACACAGACACCTTTGTAAAAAACCTGTTTTTTGGGTTTAGATGTTGATTATAAGAACTTATTTATTTTTTAAATTTAAGAATATTAAATTAGTTTAAAATCAAATTCAAAATCCCATTTAAAGTCCAACACTCAAGTCAATGAATAGAATTCCTGAAAATAAAACAAGAATCCAACGATCAAATTTGTACAACCACCACAAAATGCTCCTATTGCAATTCCTAAAAACAAAGCAAAAATTTGTTTCTTTGGACAAAAATATAAAAGAGGACAGAATTTCGTCTTTTTTATTTTTATTATTTTCAAATCACAATATAAAATTATTAATAATATTGGTGAATATTATTGATGCTCTTGTTTTTATGAGTTGAAATAGGAGCATTTTGTGGTGGTTGTCTAAATTTGATCGTTGGATTCTAGTTTTATTTTCAGGAATTCTATACATTAATTTATTTGTATAAATTGTATACCTATATAAAACTTTTTTTTTAACACTGTGATGATTCACCCCGGAGCTAAATTATTTAGCTCCGGTATGAACATAGAGACAACTCAGGGACGACAACAAGTTTTAGACCCAAAAATAATTTCCACTCCGAACATAAATGCTTCCCACTAAAACCTATTTTAAAACCATTGGGATTAAAAAAAATCTCTTGAATTTCAAAAACCCTCAGATGTAAAATATTGTATTGGACTAACAGGTAAAATCATAAAATAACCGTAGGCGAGAATTCGTATTTAAATCTGATCTGAAATTTCGTAAACAGGTATAAATACGGTTCAACTCGGTTTAAAAATTTTCATAGGCTCATTTACAGCTGTACCTGAGGTTTCAAGACGCTACTGTTCCTCTTTCCGTAACAATGAGGAGAAAAATTTAACCGGAATAAAACCTTGGTACCGAGTCCCTGCCTTATATTGACCCAAAGAACATTTTAAAACGATAATTTCTTTAGTCGGAATTATTGTCAAACAAAACTACGTACCGCCTGGCCTATTATCAAAGAAATTTTAAAAATGAAAATTAAGGTTCTCTTTATTTTATTTCGAGACTATTTTAATTGAAGGTACAAAGAAACAATCTGGGCTCATCTTGTGTTGGATATTGACCCTGAATTGAGACGCAGCATTTTGTAGTCAAAAAGGAAATAATTAAAGTTGTTAAACAAAAGAAAATTGCATGTAGTTTCCGCGGCAACTGCTAAAGTAGTAGTATATCATTAAGCTATTCCCCTTTCGGCGAGCCTCTAGGGGTAAGCGTGACACTACCCGATTCGGGTAGTGTTTTTTAGGTGGATTTGTAGTAAATGGGCGGGAAAACGGAACGGTGCTAATAATGAAAGACTCGCAATTGTCAATATTAGTTTCGAATTATAATTTTTATTATGAAACCTCATTTTGTGAGTATTAATTTTCTGCTTTAATATAAATTTTTATTTCCAAATATATAGTATTTATATGCATTTCAATATTTGAAAATTTTAAATAATTCATACCATATGAATGAATTATACTTAACTAGAATTTTTATTAACAATTATACGGTCCTTGTAGGATTTTGAAAAGTATTCAACATTTGCAGATATTATTATCAAAATTAGAAGATTTACTAATTCTACAGATATCTTTTTTCTGTCAAATACTGTTATTCTTTATACAATACGTAAAAATATGTATTTCAGATGATTTTCTTGAGGATTTATGCACTATTTTTTATTTATAATATCATCAGGAAAAGCTAAACAGGGCTAAATCCATAGGCATTTCCATTAGATTATTACATGCACATGTAGTGCCACCTATTTTTTAACACAATGGTTTTTAAACTGATCCATCCACCTGCACACACAAAATTTACTTAATCCCTTGTACATTGTTCCTCTAGAAAGGTTTTTTGGTTCTCCCGTAAAATTTAATTCATTGGACTTAACATCGTTTATCGCTGTTTTGCTTTTCCCGCTTCAATTACTATTGAATAAACAATCACCACACTGAACAATTTATTGCGACTAGAATTATATTTCTTCTTTAAAAATTGTTATAATGAAAAATTCTATTTTCATCACTTTGATTAATTCTTACGATGAAAGTATGAAGTCTACCACTTTTTAGTTGACTCAACCAGCAGTACCTCTATTTAAAAAAGTTTCTAAAATACCACATGCTTATTCGCAAATGTAAAATATTTTTCACACATTACCACCGTAGTTAATTAGCCCTCGAATTCAAATAAAACACAGCCTTAAATATGCAGGAATCAATTTTCGTAACTAAAGAATATCAGTGAGCGTGACCAAAGGAACGTGTGCACGCGTCGATGAGTTTGCATGTGCAATTTTACACACATTCTCTCTTTTTATCGTAGGCATATCTCGATAAGTACGACTAATTAATTAATACGTGCTAGCGCGTTATAGTGTTCGTATCGGTGATTACTTTCTACCAATCAGAATCCACGCATAGTCGAGAATAGGGGGTGCCTGAGAACAAAAGACCGTCTCGGCTTGCCCGACGCACTGCTTATATATTTATTATCATTATTATTTATTATTACCCATCGAAACCGGTCAAGGCTATCGCAGAAAAAGATACGCACCCAGTTTTCACACATTTGTCCTTTTTGAAATAATATAATAGCTTTCACTTTCAGCAGGTACTTATAGGAATAGAAATTCTGTATCACTATATACTTTCCAAAAAAATTTGATCTGTAACAAAAGCCTCATGGACCAATTTCTATTGATTAATTAAGTTTTAAGAGTCGTTTGTTTTAACCGAAAATCAAGTCGATTCAGATCTACTTACCACTCAGGATTATGAATTGTCCATTCCCGAGTCGAAATATAGGTTCTCTGTTGATGCTCCATAGTGCTTAATATACCCTAGTTTGTTTCTCTTTAGTCTTCGATATCGTCGTTAAGTTCTCTTTGGTCCTATTTAGTACTCTTTTGATCCTCTTTTAGACTCATTGAATTTTTGTGAAATTTTCTAAGTCCTCATTTAAACCTCTATTTTCTCTCTGTATTAGTCTCAGAATGTAAAATTATTAATGAAAATTAATAACAATAATTATTCACTTTTTTAAAATATTTAATAATAGCTCTTTTTCGTTTATGGGTAATCCAATGTACACAGAATCATCTACGTTTATGTATATACACAGAGACGTAAGATTTTGAATTGGAACAGCGATTGCACTTTCAATGACTTCATATTGTTGTAAAAATGGCAAACTATTATGTTGAAAATAGTCTCCTTGAGCTTGAAAAACGTTGAGACAAATAAGTTCGCTCTCTAAAATTGCTAAATATAAATTATCACATTGGCAGCCAATTTGAGTTTATTTTTTGTGTTTTACCAATTCATTTGCCATGTTTTCTTATGGTGTCCAAAACTATACATTTAAAAAATATAATGTTCACAATGATATAATTGTACTGTTTCGTGTTTCAACAGTACACAGTGCTGAATTTTTCTTAATATTTCAGCAATGAAAGCAGTTTGGATAATAATTGTATTATTTTTATTAAAATATTTCAACGTTAATACTTTTAATTTAAAACCAATTTTTAGTATATCTTGTAAGATAGAAATATTTGCAATTGAAATGTTCCTAAATAGTCACTTCTCTACATATAGAAAATTCACACCCATTAAACTTCTTACTTAACAAATGTGATTTGTGTTATTATGGATTATAAGAAATTTCTTATTTTCATAAAATCATATTATAATTTTATGCTTCATTTGATAAGTATGAAGTTTAATTGGTGTGCAATTTCTGCACGGAGAAAATTTGTTCATTAAAATTTACCCAATTAGTTAGGTAAATGGAGGACAATACTGCATTTAGATAAAGTTTACAATTATTTTAGGAATTAATACAATACAGAACTATAAATAATACAAAATAGTTATGTAAAATCTCAAGACCAAAAGTTAAAATTCTGATATGTAATAACTGATGTAAGTGTTATATTATTTTCGTACCAGTATATTATAAAATAATGCAAAGTATTGTAAATTTTAATCAAATTAATGATATAAAGTTTACTTTTGTGTGATATTAACTATTCACTTAAAAGAATGTATAGATTGCAGAATTTTTAAAGAGATTTCCACTCTCATTAGGAGAGGAATTACACAACAGGAAGGTAAAAT
>CAKNWT010281978.1:0-10286 GCA_932066315.1 Andricus coriarius | reverse complement strand
AGGTTAGGTCATCCGACCGGAACCACAAATTGTCAGACCACGGGGTTCCAATAAAATAATTTTCGGTATTTATGCTAATTTCCTCGTATTATGTTTTTGAATTCCATGTTCAACTTGGTTGGAAGGGTGGATCAACCACCACCCGCACAACAATAACAATAATTGTCAGACTCTGCGAGATTGGCTGCAGTGAATGTCTGCTGTCACCAGGGACTACGAAGAGGAGATTTCCTTGGCGCATGCGTAGCTGATGGAATTCCCGTACGTTCAAGAGCGCTCGGAAAAACAGGAGCAAGCGGCCATGAATAATCTGCGTGCTGACCCAAGTCAGCCCCACCCCTGGACCAACTACTAGCGGCAGCCGACTAAGGCTTGCGTGGCAGATAACGCATGCGGACTGTGCGCCACCACGCTGCGGGAAACCGAACTTGGCAGTTGTCCTTTTTCCTTCGACCGTCCCTCACTCAGCAGTTCTACGCTCTAAACGCGGGTGGCGCTCCGATTCTTGAAAAGAGAGAACGGAGACGCCACTCTAAGAAATGTCATTCGTTGTTCCAAGCTCCAAGGGAGTACCTCGTGGCAAAACGATGACCGAAATTAATAAAAAGATTCTAATATTACCGAAAAGCGAGGAACAATGAGAGGACAAAATCGAGGAGGACGGACACTGCAAGGTGGGTTCCCAGTAATTTCTCTCGACTCATTAACTTAATTATAGCGTTTCAGCGTCGTGTGTCGAAGTGGTAGACACACGCCGTTGAAATTTGTTAGTTACTGACCTCGGACAAGGTCATGCTTGTTGTCTCGTGCTCGGAATTGTGGAATTTAAAGTTTAATTTATTTTCTGGGTCAGCATGGACCCCCGCTAGCGCGGTATAACTCAATGTTAAAAAATTAATGCTTGTTGAGTGGGGCGATGACCCACTTATTTTACTTATGGATGGTTTAATTAATGACCCGAATTCCAATTCGACTTAATTATACTGAATGTAAAAATGACAAGGTGTGAATTCCATTTATTTCTAAACCTCTGCGTTAGTCCTTACCAGCCCACTCTACTGGGGCTAGCGGGCAAGTGGCAATGAACTATAGTGCAATACGATTAGAATCTTTTCTTGAAGAAAATAAAATGTCATTTCGCCTTCTGTTAGTTAAATAGCGCCCTACGTAAGGGCATGAGTAACGCAGAGGGTAGGTTAGGAAAAGTTCTGTAGAATGAATAAATTCGAACTTTAATTAAATTTATCAGAAACTAAAATGGAACAAATAAAGTTCCAATCATTAAAATTGTTATGAAGTTTGAGGTGACTGGTGATAACAAAGAATGAGTCACCACACGTCATTCTGAATTGAAGAACCAGTGAGGTGTTGATAAACACTGACTAATTTGCTTTCACCATTTTAAAAACGAGATGAATCTTAATTAATTTTGAGATTAAATGTAAAATTTGAAATCAAACTCAATTATAATGAAAATAAAATAAAACTAAAATGGAGTTTTGGTTTGGTTTGAATCAAAATAAGTGAACTCTCCTCTTGCTTATAAAAACCAAAGGAGGGTTTATTTTAATAATTAGGGAAAACAATTTATAAACAATTATAAATGGAATAATTTCACGTAGATAATTAAATTTTTACAATGAAAGTAAATTAGTCAACAACTGTGTCAATTCCAGTCCAGCTTGGAACTTTTCTCAATGCCGTGATCGACGAGTGGTCATCGAGGTTTAATTGATCAGATAAAACTGGTTCTTTATCCTTTCTGAAGTATCAAGGATAAATTGACAAATAAGGTTGGGGCTGTACTGGGGCAAACTTGACATAACCTTAATACAGCCTCGAATAAAATCCACTAATGAATTAATAATGACCAGGGGTCAGTTCAATATTGTTTGTTTGTCCTTTTTGATGTACCAAGGACAAATGGAAAAACGACCTTAAGGTTGCATTGTGGGAACTTTAACTTAACTTCAATGCCACCTGGAAAATAAGTCCCCTACTGAAAATAATAGTGGTTATTGATCAGTTAAAAATGGTTTGTTTATTCTTTTTGATGTAGCAAGGATAAACAGACAAAACTGAATTCGCATTGCGATAAACAGAACATAACCTCAATGTAACTTGGATTGATCAATCCACTACTCAAAGAATGGCAATAGTGGAGATCTAATCATAAACCCAGATTCACCTCAAGCTTTAACAATTATACTTACCTGGATTTGAATATTCCGCCAGGATAATTACAAATTAATTGAATTTACTCTGTTCAATGTGCGTGATAAAATTAAAGATTGTTGATTATGCTTACCTTCATTGATTTGAATATATCGTGAATGTATATTTTCTTTGTTATGGTACCTTGAAACTTTGAATTTTGTTTGATGGTAATTTGAAACTTTGACTTTTTTGGTGCTTTGAGATTTTGAGTTTTTTTTGTGTTGAGATTGCACATCAATTTAAAAATGGCGGATGAGCGGGACATTGAGATCCCACCTTACGTGTTGTCAATGTCTGAGGATGACCTCAGACGCTACTTGGGCGAAAGGGGGCTTGACCTATCGGGATCCTTAGAAGTTCTACGGGCCCGGGCCATACGGTCCCTGAGAAGGACAGTTACGGTACCGGAAGTGCCAAAAACCTCGGAATACGAACCAGAAATGGACATGAGTGACGCGCATCGCTCAGTCAACTTACAGGGGGTTATTAACGAGATAGTCGGCCGAGTGTTGGTTCACACGGGAAGAGCCCCATCGCGTAATGGTAGTGAGGTGGACTTATACGAGGATAGTATGAGTGCTTCCCAGAGGTTATTCGAATCTTCCGTTGATAGTATTGTGGGGCAATTAAGTAATAGGTCTTTTAAACCATCTTTTGTGCCTTCTCATTCTGGGGCAACTAGTGTCCATACTTGGGTCACTAGTACATCATCCGTGTTTTGCTATACGAGGCCAGTAATGACCTCGACCCCGTACCTCCCACCTAAGAATATTGAATTAAGTGCCAGTCACATTCCAGGATACGCCCCCTATCACTATAATACAATTACCGCCCAAGCACCGTCACGAAGAATGGTGTCGGTAGGAGTTGACATCGCGACGCAACCATTAGATACGCAAAATGGAGCCATTTCACGGTTGTTCATAAATCCTTGCGCACATGATGAGGGGGTTAGCCCCACACGCACCAATCCGGATAAGGGGATGGGGAAATAGTCCGCTGACGTCATCGTCCCAACGCGACCATACACAAACTCCGTCAGCTCAGGAACAAGTTCAGACGGGTACTGTATACAATAATTCTCTTCCGGCTAATGGTTCAGTCTTCATGTCGGAAGGGGCATCGCTTGGCCTAGGAGCAAATTTTGCGGTGTCTACACCATTTTCAACTGGCCCACCGAGGTTCAGCCCCACTTTTCAGCAGGCCAAGATTGAGATGCCCTGCCCCACCATACCACAGTATTCGTCTATCTTTGCTAATCCTAATCAGGTAAGAGGGGAACGAACCCCTCAAACTTAATATTCCCACGTTAGGCCCCATAATAAAACGGTGGACACAATTGTAAAAAGATGGGGAATCACATTCAGTGGGGACAATGAAACAAGTGCCGAAAACTTTTTGACCAGGGTTGAAGAGGGGCTTTCGGTTTCAGGCCTTGCTGATGAGGAGTTATTGATAGGGATTCCATTCATTTTGGACAAATTACCCTTACAATGGTTCCGTTATAAATCTCATGCCTGGCCTACATAGCAGCATTTCAAAACGGCATTTCTCATGATGTACGGAGACTTCAACTATCAATGGCATCTTGAAGAACAAGTCGCCACTCGTTATCAGGGTCGCGATGAAAGGACCGCTGATTTTCTGACACGTTTACAAGGTTTGTTCCTAAAATTTGAACGGCCTGTTAACATGAAAGAACAAATGGATAGGGCCCATCGTAATCTCAGACCTGATCTTCAAAGGTCTATACGCCGTTTAAATTTTTCCGACTATAATCAATTAATGCTACTTGCGGTAGAAGTGGAAAGAACGGCGAATTTGGATCAAGGAGAGCGATCACCTGCTAGCCCGGAAGATTCATTCTTCCCTGAATTGGCTTATGCCAAAAACACTAATCCTGCTCGCGGAGCTGGGAAGATTAGTGGCAATGCATCGGGCGGTGCCAGTTCCTCTCTGGAATCCTTGGTGAGTGCGTTGGTGAAGCTGGTGGATAAGCTGGGCACCACGACCTGCTCACATGATAAGCCTACTTTTGGAAATGGTAATCAATCCAGATTCAATAACAATAAACGCAGTGTGAACACAATTAAGGGCGAAACTCATAGTGAGAAGGACTTGGCGCAGGCCTCTACCAAGCCTGACTTCGCAAAATGGAGTCCATCTACGAGAAAGAGTGTCCAAGCAATAGCGGAACCACCCTGTTTCAATTGTGTTGGAGCTGAACACGGTTGAAGAGCATGTCAAACCCGATGGGCTATGTTTTGCCATAATTATGGCAAGCACGGCCAAGTGTGGGAGACATGCGATTCTGCCCATTGTCAGGGAAACCACTAAAGGAGGGCCGTCTCAGGGTCGACGCCACTCCTTTTATTACTAAGCAGACCCTTATTTCTGCTATTAGTGATTTACCTGACTCAACCCCTTCAAATTCAACTATTAAACCTAAATTGACTCAGAAATCATCTTCTGGAAGTAAACCTGAATTCACTCAGAAATTGTCTTCTGAAACTCAGCCTGATTTTACTTTTAATCACTTAGCTTCCACTACTGAAGCGGGGAGGAAGACCTCCCCACCCTCAGTCGCTCAATTGAATTCGGGAAATCATGTTCCCACTCGTCTTTCAAAATCTCTCTCTCGTTCCAAATCATAACCATCTTTGAGTGCTGGACTTACCAAACTCTCAGATGTTCAAGGGACGAACTTGGAGATCATTAATAACTCTTCTGAACCAACACCTGATCGTCTATCAGGGATTGGTACCAACTCGAGACCCTACGTCAGTATAGCGATAGGGAGTACTGAAATCCATTTATTGGTAGACACGGGTTCATCTAGAACTTATTTAGGGTCAGTGGGTTTGATGATACTCGGTTCCGGTGGTTATAAAATTGATTATTCGAAGGCAGGCGCTGTTATGATAGCTAATGGCACTATTGAGTCTGTCATTGGTGAAGCGTGTCTGCCGGCCACCTTTTCAGGACCCACCCATTCACTTAATTTTAAGATCATACCTGGTCTAACTGATACTTACGTACTCGGCATGGATTTTGCTGAAAAGTTCGGTTTCGTTCTGGATTTGCGTGACAAGCAGCCAATCATAAAATTTGCGTTTTGTCCCGCGGGCGAGAATGAGATCGACACTTGTAAAGGCATTGCATTGCTGGATGAAGCGGAGAATGTGAGGTTAAACCAGTTTTTGAAGGGTATAATAAAACCGAAACCGAATAAGTTACCTGCTGCGAAATTTGTCGAGCACGTGATCGACACGCACGGGAATACTCCTATTCGCCAGAGGAATCATCGCATGTCACCTAAAGTGTGTGACGCGTTAATCGCAGTAGCGAATATATTAATTGAGCAGGATTTAATTGAGCCTTCAAATAGTGAGTGGTGCAGCCCGGTGGTAGTGGCCCGTAAGCCGGACGGTAATTACCGTCTGTGTATTGATTTTCGACGGTTTAATGAGGTGTCGAAGAAAGATGCGTATCCGATACCGTTTATGGGGGAAATCTTGGATCGCTTAAACTCCGGTCGTTACATCTCAACCCTAGATCTGAACAAGGCTTACCACCAGATCCCTCTAGGTGAAGGTAGTAAGCCAATAACAGGTTTTACTATCCCAGGAAAAGGGTTGTACCAATTCAAACGTATGTCGTTTGGTCTCACCGGGGACCCAGCAACATTTCAACGGTGGATGGACAAGGTCATCACCCCGGAAATGAGACCACACGTATTTGCATATCTCGACGACGTGATCGTCGTCGCTGAAACCTTTGACGAGCGCTTCTACTGGTTGGAGCGGACCATTAGCCGCTTAAATGAAGCCGGACTGATGCTCAGCCCAGACAAGTGTAAATTCTGTTAAACGGGAATAAAATTTCTGGGAATTAAGGTGAACAAAGATGGGTTGTTGGTGGACGATGATAAGGTCCACTCCATACTTGAATATCCTCGACCCAGAACTGTTAGACAAGTCAGACGTTTCATAGGGGCTACATCATGGTATAGGCGATTCATCAAGGATTACGCTAGAATCTGTGAGCCACTCACTCCTCTAACTAGGAAAAATAAAATTTTTCCTGGGGAGATGAGCAGGAAGAGGCATTTCAGACTCTAAAAACGGCCTTGGTGTCATCGCCTGTATTGGCGTACCCCGACTTTAATCTACCATTCTGCGTCCAAACGGACTCAAGTGATTTTGGTTTGGGGGTGGTAATCACCCAAATTCAAGTTAAGCATGAGCGTGTAATCGCATATGCTAGTCGCGTGATTTCAAAAGCGGAGCGGAACTACTCGACTACCGAGAAAGAGTGTTTGGCCGTAGTATGGGCCATCAGAAAGTTCCGGTACAATCTCGAAGGGTACCACTTTTCAGTGGGGACTGACCACAGTAGCCTGCGATGGCTATACAACCTCAAAAACCCGACAGGTAGATTGGCGCGCTGGGCGTTGGATCTCCTAGAACATAGTTTCGAAATTTTGCATCGGAAAGGATCTATGCACCAAATGCCGGATGCACTTTCCCTCATATTTGAGGATGGAGAAGTCGACCATATTGCGGCCATGATGCCTACCGAGGACGAGGGGTATGCCAGGCGGCGTGAGGCTGTGTTGAACTCACCCGGGAAGTACCATGGTTGGAAAGTGGTCAACGAAGAGCTTCTTAAATACCGGAATAATCCGTTGTTGGAGGACATCATTGACGACTATGATGCTTGGAAACTGGTGGTTCCTAAGAACCTCCAGTCAGACCTGGTGCATGAAGTGCATTGCGCACCTGAAGCCGGCCATTTAGGTAGGGAGAAGACCTACCATCGTGCCGCAATTCGATATTATTGGCCTAGCATGTTCAAGGACATCAAGTCGTTTGTTAAAAATTGCGAAACATGCCAGCTCAATAAACCTGAGCAAGCTCAATCGCGTGCGCTTATGAACCAGCGAATAGTCCAGGAGCCAAGGACAGTCGTGGCAACTGACGTCATGGGTCCTTTCCCTCGGAGTAAGCAGGGATATGAATACCTACTAGTATTCCAGGACTTATTCTCGAAATGGATCGAGTTGGCACCCTTAAAAAAGGTCAATGCGGAAAGCATTAATAAAGCTTTCCTTGAACTAATTGTAACTAGGTGGGGAACACCTAAGATGCTCCAATCAGAAAGTGGCACCGAATTTAATAATAACGCGGTGAACGACCTTGCTGTCGAGTACGGTATCCACCGCTCGTTCACACCACTTTATCACCTTCAGGCTAATCCTGTGGAGAGAACCAATAGAGTTCTCAAAACTATGATCAGATCATTCATTGACCAAGATCATAGAAACTGGGACCTACATCTGAATGAGTTTCGATTTGCCTACCGCACGGCCCTTCATAGTACCAACCGGGTAACCCCAGCGTTTCTCAATTTGGGTCGGGAGCCCCGTCCGCGAAAATCTATTCGCAGTTTAAGGGAGGGGGAGGCCGAGTTGCCGCCCACCTGACCTTCAAGTCTGGACAACTCGGATGGCGCGATTAGAGCTTCTGAGAGAACTTATGAGCAAGTTCCAAGATCAGGCTTTTGTCAGTCATGTCAAATATTATTATCGCCAACATCGCGACTTGCGGTTTAAGGTAGGCGACAAGGTTAAGAAACCGACTCAAGTGTACTCCAGTAGAAGTGGGCACGTAGCGGCAAAGCTGGCCCCGAAGTTCAGTGGCCCATTTGTCGTAGTGGAAATAATTTCACCAAACGTCTATAAGTTAGCTTCGCCAGAATGGCGGCTAGCTGGAAGGTATCATGCCTCCCACCTTCAGAAGTACGTTGAAAACCCGGAAGACGAACCGAGTGGTCTGGAGGAGTTGGCGGAACTAGATAGGATGTTATTTGAAATCAGCGATTCGCAAGCTGAAGAGAAGCGTCATGAGCGGGGAGAGGAGGCCCAAGAGGACGCGGAGATACATTTTGAGTGGGGCCGGGGACATATTGATCATCACTCGGACTCCGGTTCGGGCGTGGCTGATCGCGTTAGACTCTGAACTCGCTCGTATTCGAATTAGGGGCTCGGCTGTTTTTAAAGCCGGTTGGGGGCAAAGCCCCACGAACAAAAGTCTCATTCATCAAAAATCCTCGACATTATTCATCTGCATGATTAAAAATTAGGCTAGTTGTTAGTTATTATACTCAGTTAATTTAAATAAGTATAATTATAAGCGAAGTAGAATAAGTGATTTCGGGGCTCATCGGAAGAACCTCGGTATATTACTGTCATTCCTAGTAGGATTAATTGAGTTGAGCAATTATTAATAAAATTAATTAAGAGAAAAGCTAGAAAGTGAAATGCCATACCGGGCTGACAATAGCTCGGACCTACTAAATTCAAGTGACCTTTGAGAACAATCATTTTGTCATTATGACCATAAAAACTTTTTTTTTGTTAGTCGTATTGTTTTCCTACTTGGATACACCAGTGTATGATGGTGTATAGAACCCGAGGTCTGGCAATTAACCAATTTCAACCATTTTTTGTTTTTGTTTTGGCAAACCAAACTAGACAGAGAGAGAATCATTTACTGGGGATATGAGGTTGGAATCACGCATCAAATCCTCGGGCTGTCTGTAAACAGTACTATACTAGCCGAGAAAATAAGATTTCTACGGCTAGTATTCAAAATAATTTTAGTCTTTGTAGTAATTTCATCTATCACATTAAATAGTAAAGATTGTTAACGTCATGATAATAATTCTATTACTATTAGTAAATTTTCATAAAACTCGCCTTGACTTTTGTATTAAAGTGAGCCAGTTAAAAATATAAAGAATCTATCACCTGTCAAACTAGGGAAGTTAGGTCATCCGACCGGAACCACAAATTGTCAGACCACGGGGTTCCAATAAAATAATTTTCCGTATTTATGCTAATTTCCTCGTATTATGTTTTTGAATTCCATGTTGAACTTGGGTGGAAGGGTGGATCAACCACCACCCACACAATAATAACAACAACTGTCAGATCCTGTAAGGTTGGCTGCAGTGGATGTCTGCTGTCACCAGGGACTACGAAGAGGAGATTTTCTTGGCGCATGCGTAGCGGATGGGATTCCCATACGTTCAAGAGCGCTCGGAAAAACAGGAGCAAGCGGCCATGAATAATCTGCGTGCTGACACAAGTCAGCCCCAACCCTGGACCAATGACTAGCGGCATGCGTCTAAGGCTTGCGTGGCAGATAACGCATGCGGACTGTGCGCCACCGCGCTGCGGGAAACCGAACTTGGCAGTTGTCCTTTTTCCTTCGACCGTCCTCTCACTCAGCAGTTCTACGCTCTAAACGCGGGTGGAGCTCCGATTCTTGAAAGGAGAGAACGGAGACGCCACTCTAAGAAATGTCAGTCGTGCTTGGAATCGTGGAATTTTATGTTTAATTTATTTTCTGGCTCAGCATGGACCCCCGCTAGCGCGGTATAACTCAATACTTTTATAATTATAAATGGCTAAGGTTTTAAGTTGTCACTCGGACCGTTTCCCTATAACGGAAGTTTTGTCGGTGTCAAAATGGCGTTCATCTCAGACGGTGTGAGAGATTGGTTTTGTTAAAAAATTAATTCTTGTTGAGTGGGGAAATGACCTACTTAATGTACTTATGTATGGTTTAATTAATTACCCGAATTCCAATTCGAGTTAATTATACTGAATGTAAAAATGACAAGGTGTGAATTCCATTTATTTCTGAACCTCTGCGCTAGTCCTTACCAGCCCACTCTACTGGGGCTAACGGGCAAGTGGCGATGAACTATAGTGCAATACGATTAGAATCTTTTCTTGAAGAAAATAAAATGTCATTTCGCCTTTTGTTAGTTTTAGGTTAAGAAAACTATCTGGCGCCCTTCAGGCAATTCATGGACTCATTCGGAGTCCAAAATAACGTAGAAAATAGTAAAATCATTAAAAATAAAATAACCAGCAAATAATAGGTTATAGCATGTATGTATGTATGTATGTATGTATGTATTTAATCTCTCCCATGTACGGGTTTGAGGGCCTCCGCTCCCTGTACATATATTTACATTTCATCTTCAATCTAACTTGA
>CAKNWT010281966.1:0-10987 GCA_932066315.1 Andricus coriarius | reverse complement strand
TTTGACCACGTACTTAGAAATCTAAATAGATTTCCAGAAACACTATACCATATTTACTTTAGAGGATATTGTATTAATAAATAATAAAACATGTCTGTATAAGTATTCAGATATTCCTAGTTCTTTATATGTTCATAATTTATATTTAGCCAATATTAGGAATGTGAAAAACAACAATGTTATTCCAACTCTATCAGACAATCACAATTCGTTAGATAACGATCTGCTTTACAATATTGCATGTCTCTATTTAACATTTTCAATAAAAATATATTTAAATTATTAACATTCATCCAATTCTATTTATTATCACAGAATTAAGTTCAACGTTTGATACTTTACATAATGGCGAAACCAAAAATTAGGAATCTTTTTATGGCGGAGCTTATATTCCGACTGGTCCTTATACTCCTGTCAGACCTTCTCCAGATATGCATTCTTCTCCTGCCAGGCCTTGTCCTGAGCGACCTTCTTCTCCTGGCAGGTCTCTTTTTCTTGCCAGGTGTCATACGTTTGACACTTTACGTAATGACGAAAACACAAATTACGAATCTTTTTATATCGGACCTTATATTCCGACTGAACCTCATTTTCCTTTCAGATCATCTTCTCCTGCCAGTCCTCTTTTTCTTGCCAGGCGTCATACGTTTGATACTTTACCTAACGGGGAAAACACAAATTACGAATCTTTTTATTGCGGACCTTATATTCCGACTGGACCTCATTCTCCTGTCAGACCTTCTTTAGAGATACAATCTTCTCCTGCCAGGCCTTGTCCTGAGCGACCGTCTTCTCCTGACAGGCCTCTTTTTCTTGCCAGGCTCGTTTTTACTAAAAATGAAAAACATCATGTTCTAACGAAGTCCAGAAGTCAAGTCGTGGGAATGTTTGAGGATGATATTCTTCGCGGACTATATAATTGCACAATGGAAGGTAAACAGCGGACTGTAGTGGATAAGGAATCCGGTACGATGCATCGAATGGACCCTCACGAAGTCAAACTATTTCCTGGAAGCAAGCGTTTTCATATATGCGAAGACCATAACCCCCACAACATTAATTTAATGCTTTTTAAAATGTTAAAATAATGTAAAATATTGTTTATGAACCAAATTCAGAACAAAGGGCTGCAAATCTATTTTTCTTCCATTTTCTCAGAATTGAATTACTTCTTTTAATTAGACTTTTCACTTGTGACTTTAAAATTGCAACTCACGCCCTTTCGGAAAGCTACCCTTCAAATATTTAGATTAGGGATTTCTTAAAATTACTTTTACACTTACGGAATTTCCTTGCATGGAAATTTCCAGCATAAGGATTCTCCGCTAATGCTCCAAAAACGTTTTCAGGACGTGTTTAGAACATATAACGTTTTTTAAACGTTCTACATACATTTATGGACAATTGTGCCCATTGAGGCCAGTATACTAATTTTCCATAAAAAATCCAGAGTTCCGTAAAACGCAAAAGATCATATAAATGACGATGTCAGTCTTAACGAAATTTGTCAATGTCTTTCCTTGAGCTGATTTATGAAACATACATATACTACGCATATACCGTTAAGGACAAGATAATTTATTATTCATGGTCTTAACAAAATAAATAATGAATTCTCTGATTAGTTCTTTCTCTACCTTAAGAAAATGAAGATCGTTTATACGCTGGCCATCACCTTAGTGATTATCCTTAATTCTCTTGGTGAATATAATAATATAATACACTTATAACTTCAAGTAACTTTTTATACCATGCGTAAATAACATTTATTTCGATATGATCCTCTTTTTATATTTCAATTAATATTTTTTCCAAACTCTCCTGAAGAAGTGATAAAATTATGCGTTTGTAAAACTAAGTACTTCTTGGTATTAACACATTTTATTTTCTCAAACTAATTTCATTAAGGTTCTAGAGTTCCGTAAAACGCAAAATATCATATAAATGACGTGAATGTCAATGTCTTTTCTTGAACTGATTTATGAAATATAAATATACGACGCATATTCTCCACAAGATAACAACTTTATTGTATAAACAGTACAGCCAAATTCATATCATTCCTATTCATGAGTGCGAGAGAAATTTCACGCTTTGTTGTGAAATCTTCTAGCAGATTAATTGTCTACCAAGAAAGGAGAATTTTCAACGAATTACATAAATTTTGAACCAAATAGTTGAATTTTAAAACTAAAAAGAAAATATCAGTTTCCAACCAAAGATGGAATAGTAAAATTCCAATTGAATATCAATACTGCTTTCAATTTTCCTTTATTTTTGAAAAATTGTTTAGAGGTTCCTCTAGGCAATTTAAAGTCTAAATATGAATTTTCTCAGTCCCTTATTTTAACAAAACTAGCTTTCGGATAATAAAGGGTAAAGTTTTTGAGAAAATTAGCGTTTTTCACCTTTTTTTAAACAAATGGTCGAATTTTATAAAAAAAAAAGATTAAGCTTCAACCCAAATCATTTTCAACCAAATAGTTCAATTTTTAAGCCAGAAAGACCAATTTTTGACAAGACAGTTGAATTTTCAACAAAAAGTAATTAGCTTTTTCTTCTCGTTTTTTGCACAATTTAATAGAGCTAATTGATAGCTCGAAAGAACTTGCTTGTTTTTTTAAATCAAAAAATAAAAAAGTTATGCAATTATTTGCGTGTACATATTTTTGTATTTTTACCAAAATTTTATAAAAATATTGCAACGTCTAAATATGTTAACCATTTCTTTCTTTTCATTACAGAATTGGGATCCACGTTCGACACTTTACCTAATGGCGAACACACAAATTACGGATCTTTTTATGGCGGACCTTATATTTCGGCCGAACCTTACTCTCCTGGCATACCTTCTCCAGAGAGACCTGTTCCAGAGGAACCTTCTCCTGGTAATACTCCTCTTGAGAGACCTTCTCCTGTCAGGTATTCTCCTGTCAGCTCTTTTCCTGTCAGGTTTTCTCCTGTCATGTCTTCTCCTGTCAGGTTTTCTCCTGTCAGGTCTTCTCCTGGTAGGTCTTCTCCTGCCACGCCTCTTACTCTTGCCAGGCTTGCTATTAATAAAGAGGAAATGCATTTTGGAACAGTACTACGATACGCTTTTTCTAAAAATATTCGGGCTCAAATAAGATACGCTGGTCGATATTATCATAAAATACAACCAAACGAAGAACATATTGTTCTAACGAATTCCAAGGATGAAATCTTAGGAATATTTGAGGGTAATATTCTTCGTGGACTTTATAATTGTACGCGTAGATGTAAACACCGAGTTGTTGTGGATAAGGAATCCGGTGCGATGCATCGAATAGACCCTAAAGAAATCAAACAATTTCCTGGAAGCAAGCGTTATGTTATAAACGAAGACCGTAATTGACAATTACAATGAAAAGACAGTTTGATTATGATTATTAAGGCATTCAATCAAAGGTTCATTTACTTCGAATTTTAAAATTAACTACGGGCAATATTCAATCACACAATACAAACATTAATTGGACTCTTTGAAGTATTGAACTTCATGTGCATTATTTCTATTTCTAGCTGCATGAGATTGTGGAAGTAACCGCAATTGATCTATAAATTTATTTTTGTGGTTCCAGTAATCTATCATTTTATCTACTGTTGTTTCTATTTCAACTTTAGAGGAAAAGCCAGTTTCAGCATCATCATTATCGCCGTTATCATTATCATCTTCTTGATCATCATTATCATCAGCATCGTCTTCGTTACTGACCGCGTTCGTTACTGCTACTTTCTTTCTCATCATACGTAAAATTATTTGCTATGCCAGAATATTTCTCATGTCTTTTCAAATGTTTGAGTCGTCGATAAGATATTGATCAATTGGGACATCTGGAAGTCATATTTTCTCACTGCTGCTGTAGCATGAATGACTGTTCTGTAGTGATAGATATCTACAAAATTATTATTATAAATCCGATCCAATGACAATGACAATGATTATGATGATGAAATATAATTTACAACACCTTCTGAAGACGCTCATGGTATTTCAAAAATTCTGAATTCCTCACAGACAATACAAGATAATGTAACAAATGTTTATCTTAAAATGTTAGAGGAAAAGAATAAATGGTATCATTTTGTAAATAAGTGCAATGTGTTTTGTATTTTGTGCGATATTTTGTAAACTAAAAGAGGAAATCGTTTCGAAGACGCAAGATCTTATCTAAACAAAGTTGTGTAATAATTTGTTTGAAGCATTTTGTAATCATTGCCGTTGAAAACCCCCACTTGGCTTTCGTTACTTAAATTTTTTTATATCTTAAATTTCACATTCTTAAACTTAAATCTACGAAATGTATTATGAATATGATAGTAAAGATAGGTGCAAATGTGAGTGTCAAGGTCAAAATTTGATCAAACAAAAAAATCTCGTAGTTTTCCGTTTATTTCAGTAAATAACAAATTCACAACAAATTTTAAAATATAAGTTGCAGATCATTCAAAAATGTAATTTCCGTCATTTTATATGTAGAACTAACGATTTCCGCAGCACTCTATCTAACTCAATAAAAAATGATTTTTTGTTTGATAAATAATTTTTTCAAATGGGAAGGAGGGTCCAAAAATCATCCAAAAAGCATTACGTAATAGATAGACAAACCCAAATGTTCCAAATTCCCTGTCAAAGAATAAAGTCCCAATAATTTTTCAATTTTCCAGGTTTCCTTGTTTCTGCATTTAAAAATAATGATTCTCATTTAGAAACATTTTATTCTCATTCATTCAAACAGAAATGATATTTTTCGAAGTAATATGCTTTTCGTAAATTACTGAGCAAATAAACATAATCTCAGATGGAATATATTGACGTTTACAATGCATATAGTCCATAAGATAACGATTCGTCAAGGACTGCATCATTCATTATTCATACTTTTAAAAACATTATTAGTTAAGGTTTTAATTAGTTCTTCCTCTAGCCTGAAAAAATGAAGATCGTTTATACACTGGTCATTACCTCAGTGATTATCCTTGATTCTATGGGTGAGTATAATAATATAATACACTTATAACTTAGGTTAACTTTTTATTGCTGGTTTTCCTAAACTCGTTGTCCGAAATGAATGCGAATATATTCTGAAATAATCCCTCGGGGATAGGGAATGTGTGTCCATAAAAAGTGGAATCCGCAAATTGTCTATATTGATACAGAATTTGTACGAATTTCACAACTTTGAAACTAGATAGTACTCTGAACGAAAGTGAAAGCGTACTTTTTTCCTCCGTAGTCGAATGATGTAATCGTAGATATTTCAACCAAAAAAGATTTCAATTTTAAATTCAAAACTAAACTTAGAAATCCAAGCAGATTTCCAAAAAGCTTACCACATGTGTGCATGCCAACACAACAAAGTTGTTCCAACTCTATCAGACAATATTGTTCGATGTAGTTGGAACAACATTGTTGTTTTCTAATTTCCTTATTTTTCTTTATTAAAATGTTATTACTTTATAATTTTGTTTTATTATATTTGATGAATTTGGACTAAATTTATAACCATTTATATTTTCTATTACAGAATTAAGTTTGCAGTTTGACACTTTACCTAATGGTCAACAAACAAGCTACGGATCTTTTTATGGTGGACCTTCTATTCCGACCGGACCTCATTATCTTATCAGACCTTATCCAGAGATATATTCGTCTCCTGCCAGACCTTCTCCTCAGATACCTTCTCTTGTCAGCCCTTCTCCGGAGATACCTTCTTCTCTTGTCAGCCCTTCTGTTGAAAGATCTTCTCTTCTTGTCAGCCCTTCTCTTGAGAGACCTTCTTCTCCTGCCAGGCCTTCTCCTGAGAGACCTTCTCCTGTCAGGCCTCCTCCTGAGACACTTTCTCCTGTCAGGCCTCCTCCTGAGACACTTTCTCCTGTCAGGCCTCCTCCTGAGAGATCTTCTTCTGTCAGGCCTTCTCCTGATACAGCTTCTTCTCCTGACAAGCCTGTTATTCTTGCCACGCTTGCTTCTGGTAAATATGGATATCATCCTGGAATAGTACTACAACATACTTTTTCTGAAAATATTAAAGCTCACGTAAGATGCGCAAGTAATACTTATCATAAAATACAACCATATGAAGAATATCGTGTTCTAACGAACTACAATAAAGAAATCTTGGGAATCTTAGAGGATAATATTCTTCGTGGACTATATGATCTACATTGTGTACTCGTACACAACGGGTTGTAGTAGACATGCAATCCGATACTATGCATCGAATAGACTCTAATGAAGTCAAACTATTTCCTGGAAGTGCAAGTTTTGATATACATGAAATCCCTAATCCACTACAACATCGATTTAGTTTTAAAAAAGATGTTAAACAAATGTAAAATATTGTTCTTGAACCAAATTTGGATCAAAAGGACTACAAGTAAGTGACAACTGCAATAAAAAGACAATGTGATTATGATAATTGAGGCTCAGATATTTCGTTAATACCCCAGTCAGTCTTATCGGTGACAAATAAAAAAGGTGTTTTTCATAGTTACGAAAATAATACGAAAAAGTTGTCTACCATTTTTTTGCTATTACAGGAGAAATATTGCAGCTTAAACATTATATAGAAGTGTCAATGCAGGACAGCGGTTACAGACATTTCAACTTTTTTTTTATTTTCAGAGTTGTTCTGACGTTTGTGAGTATTTCTCGAGTTCTAATTGACCAATTTTCCCAATTGAGCACTCAATTTAAAGACAACTGAATCATCTACAACTTTCTATTATAAAGTTTTTAGATCGACCCAGAATTTCAGATGCTAGCGATTTTAATAAGTTGGCTAATATTTGCGATTTCTATTCTTCCCAGGGCGATATGTGAATTTTTTGCCGCAAAACTAGGTAAAGTTTTAAATAAGAACACCATTGTTTATGGTGACAAACTTTCAAATTCTGAATCCATATCGTACAATTTTGAGTGCTTTTTTTTAGAAATAGTTGCTAGAAGGCTTGTAATTTTTACATACATTACTGAACGTTCAAACTCGAAATAGCTGTATTTTAAATGTTTTAATTTAATATTTAAAATGATCAGTGTTCAGAAAACTTCCACTTTGAATGGTTTAGTTTGCAATTTAGTCTCGAAAATTTTAAATGAAAAAAGGTTCAGCTTTAAAATCTTAAACTTTAAGTTTTTCTGACTGGTGTCAATTTTTAAAAATTAGGAAATGATTTCAATTGTTTTCTTCGATTCTAGTGGCTACCTTGCGAATAATAAAAAAGTGGGTTTTACGTAAATCAGTGGTAGAAAGGATGTGATATTCTAAAGATTACCGAATGTAACATCGCCGACATTGATGTAAATTTACTGTTCAATTTAGAAAGAATTTTCTCCATCATTTTGAGTACTTATATTTTGAAAAACTAAAAATTTACAAAGTTGCATTTATACAAACTTTTTTATTATAAGGAGAATTTATGTGTTGATTATAGCGAAGAATAAAGCGAAGACAAAAAAATCTCTTATCTCTAATAGTATATTTTAATTGTTTAACTTCACTTAATTAATAACAGCCTGGCACTTTTTTATATAATAAAATAATACTTCAATGGCTTTTCTGAAGTTGCACGTATTCAAAATATTCGTTTACTTTTTTTTTTAATTTCAATAGGTTTTAAAACTTATAACCATTTATAGAATTTTCATTACAATGAACAATCCAAGAACGCATAACAAAAAATAACAATTTTGCTCCTTTCATTCCTATAAAATCAACTTTTTTATTTTTATCTTTTATCTGATTTTATTTTTTCAACATAAAATACTATTAGCACTTTTTTATCGTAGCACCACTTTTGAGTTGGAAAGAATTATTTACAAAATGTTTATTTATACTTTCTTTCGTAATACATACTGTTTTAAATTTATATTATTCCAAAAAAGTAAATAACTGTCTTTAAATAATTCCCGCCAGACGAAAGTGCTGCCATCACGTGCCAAATTCCAAGTATTCGATTGGAAATGCAAAATGCTCAATTGTCGTCAATCGTGTTGGCACAATTAAGAAACACGATTCGGAACAATTGAGATATTAGTTCTATCGTTTTTTATAGATTTCAATTGATTATTTCCAGACGAGTTTTCACTTCCAGGTTGACAATTATAACTTTAATTAATGTACCCAAGTGCATTGATTTATAACAAATCACGTTAATTTTACAAGTTCATGGTCGTTTTGATAGTTTAATTCGATTTGAGTTACAAATTTTCTAAGTTCAAAATGCAAAAATTGAGTTTCGCAGGTTAAAAGTAGTTTTCGACAAAGTTGTAGATCAGATAATGTGACTAATTTCGCGGTGCATGCCCTTTTATAACCAAAAAATGGGAGGAGACATTATTCCCTCTCCTCGGCCAAGATCCAATCGCATTGGCTGCGTCATGGTATTTTCCTACTGTTTAACCAATAACAAAGTAGGACAATTTTCTCCGTCTACAGGATATGAGTCAGAAAATGAGTCACTCAACGATTCACATTTCTAAACATGAAAATGTCTGAACAAGTCCAAAGTCCATTTCGCATCTGGTCTGCCTGGCGCCAAAACCCATTAATGATACTAAAATTAGGCCTATGACTCATCTACTAAATAAACAATTTGGGTTTAAGACGCGATTTATTGTATACTGCGTAGTATTTCGTACTGTGTAGAAGTTTAGGCAAACATAACCTTACTTTGAGATAGAGAGAGTATTATATCTGGCTACCTGATGTACTTCCTTACTTGTTTTATATGATTGTAGGCCTATTAAGAAAGATTTGTTACGTACTTGAACCTTGTTTTGTATTTTGTAATAGAAAAGAAGTCTTAAAGTTCGAATTTGAACTCGTGGTCAATTATAAGAAATAACTATTACATTTTGAATTGAACGCCTATTGCCGCGTTCTCCAGAGGTCGTTGGCGTATATTTTAGTTTGCAAACTGACCACACCCTTACAACAGTCATTTGTCCTTAATACCAGGCTCGGTCAACTCCCATGTAAAGAAATGGCTAAAAGTTAGGACATAGGCGCGCGGGTTGAGAGGCATTGCGGGGCACGATATTAGTTCTCTGGCCCATCGCAGATGGCGCAGACTTTCAACGCCAACGGGTTAAAGCGCGTGCGCGGCAAATTGTTTGTTGTGGCTTGGCTTGGCTTGCTGTCAAATGCTGTCTCCTGAAAAATTGCGATTTTGTTGGTTATGTAGTTCTGTACTGCAATCCTTCAAATAAAGGTAAAATGAAGTGAATCAGAAACGTAAAATGGGAAATAGAATGATAATTATATTTAATTTCCTATTTTCCGTTTCTTATTTTCTTCATTTTGTCTTTATTTTTTTGTTGAAATATTTTAGTATTCAACACATGTAAGGAAGCGGCATATACATATATAAAGACCAACACATGCACGCGCCCTTAGTTGTCTGGCTGATCGCAGATGGCGCTACTTTTCGCCAATTCTTTACATGGGAGTTGACCGAGCCTGCTTAATATTGAAAAACTGTCTAAAATATAAATATCAAGTCAACTAATAGTGGAAATTACTTTCTATGTGATATTAAACTGAGAAATAATTATTTTAATGAATTGCAACCTTTGAAGATCGGTCGAATCCGGTTTTAAAATAAATTTCAGTCTACGCAAAAATGATTGACATAGTCTGTACAATCGCGAAATAAGACACCGAATTGTTGGAACGGTCTCCAGAAAATTGCGAAATCTGTGAAGCACTCAAACTTTACCAATAAGATTCGATAAATCGATATTAAGATTCTAAAACCGCAATTTGAAAATGTTCTAAACCCCGGAAGAGGTTTAGCCGACTACCGCGGGATGACAGCTATTAGAACTGAAAGCTTGACCGTACTGGATCGCACTACGAAAATGCACTTCCGGTAAAAGGCATCTGCACGCTGCTGCCGCCACCTGCCTTGGCGAGAATTATAAATTTGAATAAAGAATGCAATTTGTGATTTTTTTGATTTTTTTTATTGATAAGTCCGAATGATTGACTAATGCAACAGTATCACTTCAATTTCAATAATTAATTTCTTCTACCTCATCAATGTCTCATCAATGTCTATTTTAGGTTCCTTGATTTGATTTTTTAGTATTTTTTTGTTTGAACTATGAATTTTTTTCCTTGTCGCATCCATGCTGACTGCATCAACCCTGCTGACTCACAGAATGAGCATCTTTCAGTGAAAAATATTCAAAGAATTTTTAAACTACACATTAAAATTGAGAATAAATATTTTTAAACAATGTAGCGAAAAGTGTATTTTATATTTTCATTATCTTCTAGAAATCATTCCGATTTTTTAAGTTATATCTTTTCTGCAACTTCATATAAGAAAAAATCCAGAGTCATCCACATCTAATCCAGGTAATTTGAAATAATTTATGTAATCCACGTAATTAACTTGTCACCCAGATCTTTATTAGTTGAAATTCATGTATCTCGTTTTTGGGTAAAAATTCCACTCTTTGGTGTTAAAAAGTATTTTTTTCATTGAGAATTCAAGGGTTGTTTCAAAAATTGCTCTTTTTGGATTAAAAATTCAACTATTTTGGTATTTTTTAGGCTGAAACTTATTTTTTTCAACTGGTAATTAACTATTTCAGTTTAATTAAAAATATATTTTTTTTATTTCAAAATTGAACTAGTTGGTTGAAAGTTGAACTGCTTTGTCAAAAACTTATTTTTCTGGTTGAAGATTCTTAATTTCAGTTGAAAATAATTTTATTCCAAATTTAACTGTTTTGTTGAAAATTCGTTGTTTTTTAGTTGAAAATTATTTTTTTTTAACTTAAAGTTTAACTGATACATTCTTTATTATCAATTATCTTTTTTGGTTGAAAATTCATGTAATTCGTTACAAATGTTGTCGCTTTTGGTAGAAAATTGATATTCTTAGTTGAAAATTCAACTGACTGGTTGAAAAATGAATTACTTTATTAAAAATTAATTTTTTGGGTTTAGGTGAA